>PVHY01023349.1:0-11835 GCA_004024945.1 Uropsilus gracilis
CCGCGGGCACGAGAGAGTCCACACGGGAGAACGGCCTTATCGGTGCAGCGAGTGTGGCAAGTCTTTCGCCTGCAGCTCTACCCTCCGTGGCCACAGGAGAGTGCACACGGGAGAACGGCCTTACGAGTGCGCCGAGTGTGGGAAGTGCTTCACCCACATCTCGTCCCGCAATCAGCACAGGAGAGTTCACACGGGGGAAGGCTCTCCTGAGTGCAAGGAATGTGGCAAGTCCTTTAAAGGCGGACTTCATCTCAAGTCACTTCAGGCTCCGTCTGGTGGAAAGGCCTCAGGAGTGCAGTGAGTGTGGGCGGGCTTCCCTGCAATGCTGTGTCTGCTGCCAACACCGGTCAGCTCCCTCTGGGTCAGTGTCTGGCCCATGGTGAATGTGGAAGATGCTTTGCTAAGGACCACAGGCACAGTAAGTGCGGGAGGCTCCGCTGGAGAGGCAGTCGTTCTGTGGGAAATATTCTGCTGAAGCCTTTGCAGCGTCAGTTTACAAGACATTACGCTCTTCAGGTCGTAGGATGGTTTGAGGAGCTGATCCATTTCGGGAGCCCTTTAGCAAACCCTCTCCTCGGTACACACGTGGGGAAAGGCCTCACCTTGTGCGGCGAGGGTGAGGAAGCCGTCAGTCTTCCTGGAAGCCGCAGAGTTCACAGCAGCAGAGAAGAATGTGGAGGGAATGATTCGTTTTGGTTTCGTTCTAGCCACTTTGGGGGCAGTGTTTGCTGAGGGCCTCTTTTGTACATATGCCTGATGAACGTTGGCATCTGCAGGTACGTTACGCCCGACGTGTGTGCTTTAATCTGCCTTTATGCTCTCCCTGCTTTCAGACCGGTGGATTTCCCCCGCCACATGTCAGCGAACTCTGCCGAGGTCGATTCCCATGTACAGATGCCATTTGTAGGATGACTCATTTCTTGATTCTTTCTTTTTCTTTTTTTCTTTTTTGTTTTTTTGAGCCCAGGTCTCGCTATCTTTGCCCGTGGAACCGCAGGCTCTCGTTGCCCGGGCTACCACGGACTCAAGCCATCCCCAGCCTCAGCCTCCCAGGTAGCTGGGATGACAGTTAGCTGGGCCACCACACCCAGCTATTTTTTTGGGACTAGGTCTCGCTACGGGCTCCTGGCGACACTCGAACCGTGAACTCTGGTCCCGACCGTGGCTTCCTAGGCTGCCACCTACAGGCACACGCCACCGTGCCCGGCCTGACTCATGATTTGAAATATATCTCTGTCACTACCGCTCCCTGTTCCTCACAGGACCGTTGGTTTACATTCGTGCAGCAGGGAAGTTTTCATTTTCCAGATGTAAGTCGTTCTTGCTAGTGTTTACTCTTCCTTCTGATCGCTTTCATGTTGCATGATTACCTGGGCATCCCGCTCACATGCTGGCTCTGTTTCTCCATCTGTCTGTTCCTGAACACGCACTGGCACTTCTTTCCTTCTTACTCCCACCATGCGTTTCTGGATATGTGCATTTTGTTCCCATCCCGTTTTTGACCTGTTTTATTTTGTGGCCATATGTGTACAGTGCTTCCAGTTCCATTTACCTTTCCTGAAAAACGTAGCATGGAGTGTCCTAGTGACACGTTTTAAGAGTTCTTTTAGCCAGGCACAGTGGCTTGTGCCTGTAAGCTTCAGCCTATGAAGTGGCCAGGACCAGGGGTCATGGTTCAAGTCCCACTGGGGGCACCTAGTGAGCCCTGGTTCCAAAAACATATAGCTGGGCGTGGTGGCGTGCTCCTGTAATCCCATCTACCTGGGAAGCTGAGGCTGGGGATCGCTTGAGTCCATGGTACCCCGGGCAACGTGAGTCTGCGGTTCCACGGGCAAAAATAGCGAGACCTGGTTTCAAAAAAAAAAGTTATCTTTTGGCCGGGCACAGTGGCGCCCACCTTTAATCACAGCCTATGAAGCATAAGACGGAGGCTAGGAATCGCTTGATTCTGCTAGTTCAAAACCCATCTAGGTCAACACAGCGAGACCTAGTCCAAAAAATAGCTGGGCATGGTGACGCATGCCTGTCATCCCAGCTACCTGGGAAGCTGAGGCTGGGGATGGCTTGAGTCCGGGGTACCCGGGGCAACGTGAGTCTGCGGTTCCCTGGGCAACAAAGCAAGACCTAGTCTTTAAAAAAAAAAAAAAAAAAAAAAGTTACCTTTTGGTCAGCCTAATACACTGTGATCTGACTTGTCCTGCAGTCCTTGCAATACTTGACTAGTTAGTTATAAGTGACCCCATGTAATAATCTCACCTTGTTGTCTCGCTGCTGTTTAATTGCATCTGCCTAAGAACTAGGATGAACTCTTCGCAGAATTTCTTGGTATCTCTCTTTGCTCAGCTCATTGCCCGTTGCTGATTTGCCTGTGAACTCTCCGCTTTAAGGAGCTGCTCTGTGAAAGGTATGTCTATTCTGACTGCTGTCGTCCTGCAGTACACTCGCTGGGCAGGGTGCTCTCCCCGGGACCCTGGTGGTGCCCGTGGGTAAGGGCCCCGGTGGGGTGCGGCGCGGTGGGGTGGGGTAGGGAGGCAAGGGCCGAGACTGAACTGGCCCCGGCCCTGGGCTTCAGGACCCGCATGAGTCTAGAGTCCATGACTGGGGCCAGCGGCAGCACCGCGCCCTGGACCTCGGTCCGTTCCGTTCGTCCCCCTCGCCTTCGGGACGTCTGTGAAGCGCCCGGCGCTTTGCTGGGCGAGGGGACAGCCGCGTCCCCCGCCTTGTGCGCGTCGGTGTCGCCCTGGAGCTGGCGGTGTCCCCGATGGCGCGGTCGCGGGTGATGACGTCGCCTTGTCTCCGAGGGTCGCGACACGGTCATCGCTGCTGTCACCCGCGGCCTGTAGCTGCGCTGCCGCTCAGAACTACATTACCCAGCGGGCACAGCGCACGGCGGGCCAATCAGCGCCCAGGGCCTGAGGGAGGGACGTCCAGCGCAATCCATGGCAACAGCTTTGCTTGTGAGGGGTCCCTTGCCTCTGGGGACGCTGGCTGCGCGGCGGGACCGAGCCCGGGTCCGTGGGGGTGGCCACGGCGCCTGACACTCGCGCGAAGGCTGCGTCTCGCCCGCCCCCGATGGTGGCGTCCGCGCCCCCGATGCCAAGGTAGGGCCAGGCCGTCCCAGGGTCCGCGCGGGGCCCCACGGTCGCGGGCCAGCGGGGAGCGGGACCCGGGTCAGCCGGGCTCGGGGAGCCAGAGTTTCGGGACGTGACCGTCGGCTCGCGGGCCGGTCATGGCGAGGGCTCCGCCATGGTCGTTCGAGGCTCTGGGCTGAGACCCGGAGTGTTTCCTGCCCGCTTTCCATCAGCCCTGAGACCTGCTAGGTTCCAGCTGTTAATGTGGGCTGTGGGGCTTCCCAGTCCCGTCTCTCTGAGGTAATCATGACGTCACTGACAAGGCCTGAGGTAGTCGTGACGTCACTGGCAGGCCCTGCGGTAATGATGGCATCACTGGCAAGGCCTGAGGTGATCGTGACATCATTGGCAGGACCTGTGGTAATGATGAGGTCACTGGCAAGGCCTGAGGTAGTACTGACGCCACTGGCAGGCCCTGAGGTAATGATGACGTCACTTTCAAGGCCTGATGTAATCACAGCATCATTGGCAGGACCTGAGATGATGATGACGTCACCGGCAAGGCCTGAGGTGGTCATGACGTCACTGGCAGGACCTGCAGTAATGATGAGGTCACTGGCAAGGCCTGAGGTAGTGGTGACAATATTGGCAAAGGCTCTTTTGAGTGACGTGGTGGTGCCTGGTACTTGGTGTGGGGCACCAGATTGTCTGGCTCGGCCGGACCAATCCATGATTTATGAGGCAGGTCGTGGAGCAGCAGTGGATGCAGCCGGTAGCTCATAATTCCTTTGACGTGGGTCTTCTCAGATTCCCTGGGTTGTGTGATCTGGGGTGTTTCAGTCTATTTGGTGGAGAAGACTTGTTAAAGACAATAATTATTCTATATGTTAGCTACATTTAACATGATAATTACATTGTTATTATATTATCATACATTAATAACATTAATATATTCATGTAATGATATATTGACAATAAAGTGTAATAATAATAACCCGCTTGAGGATACTTCATGGAGTTTAAGAAAGGAGGACTGGACAGAGGAGATCTGTGGCTGCCGGGGTGACAACTAGGACCGCACAGAGTGGGAGTGTCACAAGTACCTGACGTTCCCCTGTGTTCCTGGGTGGCTAATACTACGCCATGGTCCATAGGCAGGGAACCCGCTTCTGGCCCTTTTCCTGGAACTGACATTCAGGAGATGCCTGGGTTTGCGCTGAATGCAGTTGCGATTCGTCCGCACTCTCTGGATAGCACATGGCAAGGAGGTGGTATCTTCCCAGAGGCTTGGAGTGCCTGTGTTACCGGGCATGGAGCTGCCTTGCGGGAGTGCAGCTGTGAAGACGGAAGACATCAGAGAGGTGGAATCTATAGAATGGTGTGTGTGTGACCCACACGACCTATAGCGGTCATGTGAGCCTGTGACGCCAGACCCCTGCTAGCAGGAACTTTTGGTGAAAAAAAAAGCCCAGTCCTGTTTTGACCCTGTCTTGGAGCTTATGCTGGGAGGTCCCAGTGTCGTTGCTGGTCAGGAGGGATGGTGCAGTGACAGGGCTCCATCCCCTCCATGGGTTGTCAGTGAGGACTGAACACGGTGGTGAATGAGACCTTACTAAGAACTGGTTTCCTTGGCATCACGTACTCAGATCTCCGAGCTGGGGTGCTCTAGAGAAAGGTCATGGTGTGGTCATTGTCTGACCAGGTGAATTCAGGTCTCGTGAGAGTTCCTGGGTTCATCTTTCTCCATCCTGACAGGTCAGTGTGACCTTTGAAGACATCGCTGTGTATTTCTCCTTGGAAGAATGGGGCGTCCTGGATCAGGATCAGAAGGCCTTGTACCACGATGTGATGCTGGAGAACTTGGCACTTGCATCCTCCCTGGGCAAGACTCGCATCCTTCCCAGTCCGCTGTGCGTCTCGCTGTGTTGCCCTGAGCAGGACTCAAACTGCCCCGGCTGTGTCGTAGGCTGAAGCTTATAGGCAAGAGCCACCATGCCCGGGTTTTTGTTCAAGATTTTACCCTCTCTGCTTAGCAAGGATGTTGGCCTCTTAAGTTTATCTCTTGCTCTCTTTACTTTGTTTTGATCCTGGGGTAATGCTGCCTGAATGAAATGAATGTGATACATTCCTTCCTCTTTGATGTTTTGGGAAGGTTGATAGAGTTCATTGGTGAGTCTTTTTAATCCTATCCATTTTTATCTCCATTATACTATTATTTTTTTTTTTTTGAGACTAGGTCTCGCTATGTTGCCTGGGTAGTCCTGATCCTGCGGACTCAAGCGATCCCCAGCCTGAGCCTCCCAGGTAGCTGGGATGACAGGCGTGCGCCATCACGCCCAGCTGTTTTTTTGGGACCAGGTCTCGCGGTGTTGCCCCAAACGGGACTCAAACCGCGATCCCTGGCCCCAGCCACTTCATAGGCTGAAGCTTACAGGCACGCGCTACTGTGCCCGGCTGAAAACCCACTTCTTGGCAACTCTGTGTTTGTGTCCAGGCTTCCGTTCCCTTCACAGAGAAGACAGTTCACTTCCGAGCACGTTTCACTTTTGTTTCTCTGTCTCAGGTTACTGCTGTCCGACCAAGGCTGCAGACGCACCCTTTGAGCGGAGTGTTTCTGCAGGGCTGTCGCAGCCCAGGACCCCTGCACCAGCCTCCGGTTCCGCAAAAGCACAGGACACTGAGTTACACTGTCCAGTGTGGAGAAACGCGTTCCATGCGACAGAGTCCTTGGCAAGTGACAAGTGCCAACACTTGCCCAGGAGCGGGGCGTGTGTGAAAGGGTATTGTTCCGGTGCAAACCCCCAGCAGGGTCCGAAGCATGACAAGGCAGACACAGGCTTCAGTTCCAATGTGGATGTGGCCACGTTTGTGAAGACCTGCCACTTACTTGTGTCAGGACAGCCCTTCTCCGGCCGGGACGTGGGGGTGAATGCCTTGCAAAACCTCGCACGTCTCAAGCAACTGGTTGCTTGTACAAGGGAGCGAGCAAAAGAAATCACACATTGCAGGGCAACCTTCCACAGCCGAAAAACTCAGCTAACCACAGTAGAATGCAAGAGTTCCTTCAGTCCCAAAGGCATAGTTGTTCAGGAGCAAGGCATCCGCAGTAGAAAGTGGTTTGCTTGTGGTCAGTGCAGGAAAACGTTCAGGTTTAAATCTTCATTTATTATGCACCAGAGAATCCACACTGGAGAAGGACCTTTTACGTGTAGTGAATGTGGGAAATCTTTCAAACCAAGGATTCACCTCAGTACACATTTGAGAGTTCACAGAGGGAAAGGTTCCTATGACCGCATTGAGTGTGGGAAGTCCTTTAGGAAAAGCCCAGCCCTTGCCGAACATGACAGAATTCACGCTGATGTAATGCAGCATGCCGGTGTGAAATGCGGGAATCTGTTCAGCCGAGAAGCTATACTCATCTACAGTCATGAAAGTCGCACAGGAAAAAAATGTTATGTGTGCATTGAATGTGCTAAAACGTGTAGCCATAATACTATGTTCAGTCCCCAGCAGAAAGTTCACAGTAGAGAAAATTCTTACACATGTAATGAATGTGGAAAATCTTTTACTTCTAGCTACGCTCTTCGTTATCATCGGAGAACCAATGCTGGAGAAAGACCAGATGAGTGTCGTGAATGTGGGAAATCTTTTCCCTGTGGGTCTGCCTTCCGTACCCATAGAAAAGTTCACAGAGACGCAAGAGCTCATAAGTGTAATGAATGTGGGAAAGTTTTCCCTCACAGTTTCTGACTCATTCAACACCAGAGACTTCACACAGGAGAGCGGCCATATTTATGCAGTGACTGAGAAGTCTTTTACCCAGCGACATGCACTTATTCAACATCAAAGAGTTCATACACGAGAAAGACCTTACAATTGCAGTGAATGTGGGAAATCTTTCATCAGTAACTCTAGCCTCCGTTACTACCGGATCCTTCACACAGGAGAAAGGCCTTATAAGTGCAGTGAATGTGGGAAATCTTTTATCTACAAGTTTGCACTTCATCAACACCAGAGAATCCACACTGGAGAAAGACCGTATGTGTGCAGTGAATGTGGGAAGTTATTTACCCAAAAAGCTTGCCTCCTTAAGCATATAAAAGTACACACAAGAGAAAGACCATTCAGTTGCGGTGAATGTGAGAAATCTTTCATCAGTAGCTCTAGCCTCCATTACCATCAGACACTTCACACGGGACAAAGGCCTCATGTCTGCACGCAATGTGGGAAGTCTTTTACCTGTAAGGCAGGACTCCAAAGATGCCAGAGACTTCGCACCAGGGAAACATGATGGCGGTGAATGTGGAAGGTGCATTATGGACCATGCCCTGTTGGCTAAACCAGAACAAACTCACAGTGAAGAAAAGCCTTACGAGTGCAAGGAATGTGGCAGAGCTTTTGCCAGTAACACAAGACTCCTGTGTCATCAGAAAATACACTCAGGGGAAAGGCCTTAGAAGTGCAGTGAGAGTGGGAAATCTTTTGCTTTTAGGTCTCGCCTCCATGATCATCAAAGTGCTCGCACAAGAGAACAACCTTACAGGTGCAGTGAATGTGAAAAGTCTTTCAGCCGCAGATCGACACTCAATCACCACAAGAGAGCTCACGCAGGAGGAAAGCCTTAGCACTGCAGTAAATGCAGCCAATCATTTGCTTGTAGCTCTACGCTCCATGGGCGTAAATGCATTCACACAAATGAAAGGCCCTAAGAAAATACTGACTCTGGGAGACGTTTTACTCAGATTGCATCACTCCATTGGCACAAGAGACTTCACAGAAGTAGAACTCATAGGTGCACTAAGAGTGAGGCATCCTTACGCTAGAGACTTGCTCTTCCGTTGCGCCAGAGTTCCCTGGAGACAAAAAAGCTTTAGGTATGAGGTGAATGGGCAGATTTTAGCAGTGCTCTTTGCTCTCTCGCCAAAGAGCAGTGCAGTGGTTTTAGGAGGGGAGCAATTGTGGAACATGCTGTGATGACAACTCATGTCTAAATGCAAGAGCCTCTCAGCAAAGAAAGTCCTGGTTGTGTAGCCAATATCGAAAAATCGCCCACCGAAAACTTCACTCTCATGAAACACTGTTTAGTTCCCTCTGGGTAACGGTCATCGGAGCGTGGTGAATGTGTGGAGTGTGGGGAATGCTTTGTCCCATGCTGGCCGCGTTGCACAGGACTTCACACTAGGTGAAGGCCTTCCGCGTGCTGTGTGTATTTAGTACCACAAGGTTCAGGTTAATTTTTGTTGGCTCTAGTACTGGGGGGAACTTTCCGAGGGTGGACTTCCTCTGCTGCGCGTGCACCTGATAGACCAGAGAATTTCCAAGTTTGTGCCTCCTCCGTGGTGCTTTCCAGGCTGTCCAGAGCCATCCCCGGCTTAATCTCACTGGAAGTTCCGTCGCCCTTGGCAGCTAAACTCTCTTTAGACATGTAGTCTTAGTTCACTGATTTGTTTTGGGGGCTTCCCCCCCCCCATAATTTGAACTGTTACAGAGTTTGTTTGAAAGTGTAGATTTCCGTATTTGATGTGACATTTATCCCAGCGCAGTGTCCGAGAATATAACATAGAGATCTGAATGTCCTTTACTGCAGTTTTGCGCCTAGTTTGTGAGTTTCATTTCACTGGGTTGGATGCTTAACCTCTTAATAAGTTTGTTATGTCATTGCACTTCCCTCACTTTTCTCATGTGCATATTTTCAGAATATTTTTATACACCTGCATTCTGTTAGCTGTATGATACCGTGTCACTGTTTTATGAATTTCTCTGGGGGCCACCCCCCCTCCTCCCTGGCTGCTCCACCTGGTCCTCCCCCGACCCCAGTTGTGTACTTTCGTTTGGGTGTCCATGTATTAGTGAAACCATTTGTTTTCTGTCTTTTTCCTTCTGATTTGGTCCATCTTTAAATTGTTTTTTTAAGCTGGGCGTGATGGAGCGTGCCTATAATCCCAGCTACTGGGGAGACTGAGGCTAGGAATCACTTGAGTCTGTGGGTTCAAGACAACCTTGGGCAACATGGAGACACCTAGGCTGAAAAAAACAAAGACAACCTAAGGGGATTAACGAACATACAAAACGTGACCGATATTGCATGGGGGAAAAAAAGCTTTTTTGTTGGACGATGTAAGAACTTTTGTAAATTTTGGAGAACAGCCCCCTTAACAGATTGATGCAGTTATAACTTCCCATTCCGTAGTCGGCCTTTTGTTCTTGTGATGGCTTCTTTGGAGGTACCAAAGCGTTTACGTTCCATGTCCCTCAGCTTGTTTGGTTTCGCTTCCGTTCCCTTTGCGCAGCAATGGATTTGCTGCCGTGGTTCGGGCTCTGGGCGAAGCCGACGGTCTCATGGACAAGGCCGGTTGGTTGTAGAGCTTTTCGTCAGTGCAGGGAATTGGTGAGTGAGGAGGGGAGACGCTCTGGAGAGAACGTTCGCCGTCCGTTGTATTTCCTGTTTCTCATGTCTGCCCCTTCCTCCGTGTTTGGACTGTCCCTGACTTACACCGCACAGACATGCAATGCCCGTGAGGCAGACACTTCCCCACTCACCCCCTTCCCGTGGGCAGGTGCCTGGCGAGGGGAGGCCCAGGCCGCCCTTCCTGACGCCGCGGAAACGCCCCGTGTCTGCCGCGAACGCCGCTGCAGGCGCCACCATGGACAGCGCTCACCTCCCTAGACGGTGCCGGCGCTGGGGCAGAGGCCGCCTGCGCCCGGCCGCAGGGAGCGTCCCCCCAACTGCTCGGCCTCCGGGAGCGCACGGCGTCCCCAGCTCCGGGCGGCCGGGCAGCGACCGCGACGCCCAGAGGCTCCGGGAGGTTCCGACCGCGCCACCGGCCGGCTCTGTGGAACTACATCTCCCAGAACGCTCGGCGCCGCGCGGCCCCCGGTTGTCCAATGAGGGCTATGAACTGAGCCGCTTCCGGGGCAGCCCAGCCGCGAGGGCGGGACTTCCGGCGCCCTCCCGTGGCGGCCATATCAGCCCTTCTGGGTTTTTGTTTCCCGCGATTGCCACCTGCGGAGCGACGGTCGCCGCCGAGGAGCCGAGCTGGTCGGCTCCAGACCCCGCCCGCCAGGGCCTGTGCCGTCCAATGGCGGCGGCAGCCGAGTCAGGAGCCACGGCTGAGGTACCTGCCTAGAGGCCGCCTCCCCCCGGTTGTCGGGGGCGGGGCGAGGGGAGGGACGCCCGAAGAACGGGCTGCGAACGCCCAGGGAGGGAACTCGGCAGCCGGTCCTGGCTGTCGGGGCTGTCGGGCGTGGTCCCCGCCCCGGGTCGCAGAGGCGCTGACGCAGCCGGCACCGTCGGAGGGACCGGAGCCCCGACCCCGTGTTGGGGTGACTGGGGTGACTGCGTGCTCGTCTCCGCTTCGGGGCGCCGTGGGAGCCCAAGCCCAGGGGCCTGTCAAAGCCGGGAGAGCTTGGACGCGTGTAACGCGTGGGAGCGTGTGGCGAGTCACCTCGTGGTGTCTCATCCCCACTGTGGCGTTTGTCGGGGGGTAACCTGAGGGCGCGTCCTGTCTGACGGGAGGACAAGTCACCTGGGCTCGCCCTGGGCCTCGCTGGGGCAGTGAGGCGTGGAGTGACCCCGCCTCAGGCATCACGCACGCTCAGAGCGGTAACCTGCTGGTCTCCCCGGGAACCGGGGATGCAGGTTCCACACGACCTTGGCCAGGCCAGCAAAACTGTGGCCTGATTCCCTGCCGGGTCCATGACTGGCATAATCTTCCCAGTGCTGGCTCCAGCCTTGGCGTGATCATTGGGCCCTTGAGGGGACAGACATGCTAGCGACACCCATGGTAGCAGAGCTGGGTTTCTCTTCCCAACTGGGAGGATTGGGGTGATGGGCACCGCGTGGGTGTGTGGAGGGGGAGGGCCTGTGGGTACCGGAGGAAGTGCTGTTTTTGCGGCTCATCTGTTCCCATCATGCCAGGGCAGGGTGACCTTTGAAGACGTGGCTGTGTACTTCTCCTGGCAGGAGTGGGGTCTTCTTGATGAGGCTCAGAGACGCTTGTACCACGATGTGATGCTGGAGAACTTGGAGCTTGTAAACTCCCTGGGTAAGGTCTTCACCCTGCGCTCGGAGCTAGTCTCTCCTTTTTCCCCAGAAGCACGTCTGCCGTCAGAACAGGACTTGGGCTGCGATTCCTGTGGTAGTTCGCTGGGAAGGTGAGGTCCTCTGGGCTGAGCTTTGTGCACTGGCCCCTCCTTCCCTGAGCAAGCCTCATACCATCTTCCCTGAGGAATTGTACGCAGGAGTCAGGTTCAAGAGTCATACGTGGACCTAGTGGAGCTATCCTCCTTGCCTTCTCCTTGACTGAGCAACTTTCCCTGACACCAGCTACCTGTGTGTCCCGGTTCCTACCTCCTTCCTCCAGTTGCCATTTTCTCACACTTGCCCGTGGCAGGAATTATTATCACTGACAGGGCTACTGCTGACATGGGCTGTTCTGAGGGTCTCTGTCCGAGATCTCTGGAATGCTGTTTCTTTCCTGTGGGCCCTCCCGTCCTGCGTTTTTCCTGGCTAATGCTGGCCACTCATGTGTCTTGTGTTTTCCTTAACACCCGGGTCATCAGGGGGCTCTGTCTTTGCTCACGGAGGGAGTGGGGCTCACAGGCTATTACGTGAATCCAGCCACAGTGAAATAGGCGTGTGAGGAGTAACATTGGAGGAAGGTGTGACATCAGAGGTGTATTCAGATTCTTCTCGAGGCCTTTTTTGTTTGATGTCAGCCCCAGCGGCCACACCTCATTTCTGTCTGTACTTCCCTTCTCAAGT
>PVHY01023350.1:0-21105 GCA_004024945.1 Uropsilus gracilis
TAGTGGAATGAGGAGAAAGGACACTGTTTTCTTGTTTGATGGCAGAAACCTTTTTCCAGTCTGTCAGGTTTCAGTGAACACACATTGGGAAGAACTGCTTTGGAAGACATGGAAGCAAGGCTGGGAGCAAGGATTGGACAAGGGGGCACAGCAAGGTGACATCAATCCAACCTTCAGAACTGGGGGGGCAGCAGGGCTCCTTGGAGAGATGCTTTAGGGTGAGCCCTCTGCTCTCGGGCTGACAATGTTCCTTTCTGGGTCAGGACCTTGACTTGGCGATCACATACTTGCCCAGGCCAGGACACAGTCCCCTCCTTGCGCCACTTGATGGACAGGAGCCCTCTAGGCACTTTGAATCCTATCCTCTATCTCTGTCTTCTTCGCAGCACCTCCCACCAAGACAGCAAAGAGTGTTTTAGTCATTACTGTACCCTCTGGAACTACCAACATAGTAGATGCTTAATAAACACCCTCAGAAGGACTACGTAAACGAAGTATTCCTGCTACTCCTCCATCTCCCTTAGAAAAAACACTTCTTAAACATCTGGTTACATTGCATTTCACTTCTACAGGATTTGTTATTTCAACTCAAGAGGTCAGGCTTATGCTGTGGTTGTTAAATGAAATGGTCTCCACATTTCCTTTGGACACATACTTTCATAATGAGCCACTATAAGGAAACTACACATTTTTGAGTCATTCCAGAAACAATAATGGGTGTAAAGTGAGCTTCTCCCCTAGGCCTTTCTGGAATTTGGACACATAACCACAAAGTGAACTGGCTCTTGCATTAACCAAACTCATCCTGAGCTCATTAACAACAGGCTCAAAGTCCATTCCTTCAACGCTCAGCACAAGCAGTTGCTGAAGAGGTGGTGGGGCATAGTTCTCAAAGCCTCCTAAGACAAAAGTCTTTTTTTATTCACATATTCATCTTCTGATCATGTTTACTGAACACACGGGACTTTCTAAGCTCTGGGACTGCACAAAAAGAAGCAAGCGAGGAAAGCGACAGTGCCATCCTTCAAGCCCCTACAGACTAGGGAAGAGGCAGCTGCCTGTCCTAGGTGATGCATGTCTTCCCAGTGTGGTTCCCAGACCAGCAGCACCCACCTCACCTGGGAAATGCCAATTAAAATTTTCATCCCGACTGGTGGAGTCAGAAGCTCAGAAGTGGAGCCAGAGGAGGATTTTTAACAAGGGTTTTAGAAACCCTCAGGTCCTTCTGACACAGTGGGTGGATGATGACTAAGCTACTTCCTGAAGGAGGAAAAAACACCTCTACAGGTAAAGAAAACACAGACAGGGAAGATAGCTGCAGGCAACGGAGCAGAGGGCAAACCTTGAGAGGCCAGAGAAAGCTGCCAGGTGGTGAGAACAGTATGGTTCCGGTGGAGCAGGAGCAGAGAAGTACAAGGGACCTTGAAGAGTGTTAGGTGCACAGCAGGGTCCACTGCAGGGAGCAGGGACCTCATCCTGAGGACAGGGAAGACCCCATGAGCGGGTGGATGGGCATGCCCAGGCCTGCAGGAGATTTTAGATCACCTGGGAGACTAGCAGAGAGCAGAGAGCCCACGCAGAAGGCAGCTGCAGACATCTAGGTGAGAGGCTTGGGCCAGCGGTGGAAAAGAAGCTGGAGGCATGCCAGCAGAAATGCCAGCTCTCCAAGAGGTTCACCTTACACAGGCTGTCTGGGTGCCCTGGGAGAGGGTTTGAGCATCCCTAGTTCTGGGAATCCTAGCCTCACACCCCCACACCCATGCAGGGCAGATGCTGGTGGAGGAAGCTCCCTGGTAGCACAGACCTCACATTTTACTGTGCATAGTTCTTCAGGTATCAGTCTTTCCTGAGAGACTGACAGCTTCCAGCAGGCAGAGACAGGAGCCATCCTGGTCAGCTTCGACTTGTAGCATTTGGAACTGCGCCCAGCACACCGGAAGCCAGATTGAATGAATGGAGCTGGACGCACCAGGAGGCCATGGAGAGGCCACGGCTCTCATTCAGGGGACAGATGACCTTGTCATGGGGAAGGAATCCTAAAGCCAAACCACCGAACTTCATTTTCTTCTAAGTCTGTTGATGAAGTCAAAACCCTGAATGAACAGCTTTATAAATCAATTACATTATGAGACTTCGACAGTAAATATGATCTGCTGGATAGCATCCACAAGCTCATCTTCTTATGGAAAGTCAGAGAGGACTGCGGTTTGAGCACTTTCGCCCGTGAAAATTTGACAGTCACTTCAATGAATGGAAATAACAAGTCTGCTCTCTTTTGTTTTCAGAACTACTCTTGCAAAGCCTCCAAGCAGAGAATGGAGACATTTTCAAATCCCGCTGACACAGTCTGTGTCTTTGCTTTGGCTTTTGGAAATGATTTCAAGCAGGCAGATAATGTTGTGACCCAATTACAGGGTATTTTGGAAGTAGCAGGCACCTAACTCGGGGGTGGAGCTGGTGGGCGTAGCGGGAAGAGCTAGCAGGCAGGCACCACCACCTGCCTCTCGATCCTGCGCGAGCATTTTATAGGCAGAGAGCTGTGACAACCAGGAAGTAATGCAACTTCTCCCCTGACCTGCTTCCCATTTTCTCACCATTCCCAAAATAGACAAAGCTAAGGAAAATCATAAATGTATTTCTCAGCCCTCCCGTGGGAAGGATCATTAAGGGCATAAATTTGGATCCCTGAGAAAAAGAGAATGAAAGGCAAGGCAAAGCTATCAAAAGTCCTCGAATCAAGAAGGGGAAAAGAAAACCTCAGGACAAAAAGGAATCAGAGGAACCAAACAATGACCATTTCTTATACTGGGAGGTGGTACCCCAAGGCTGGCTGCCCTGGATCTCTAAAGCCCAGCTATTCAGAGTCAAAAGTTAAAGTTTTTGCTTAGAACTAAAAACAAAAGTTAAAATTTTAGTAACTGCTAAGGTCTTATTGGTCTTTAGTCCTGACCCTACATGAATCATAACTCAAAAAACCAGTATAACAGCCACACGATAACGGCATCATTAGTATTCCTAGGTATGGATGAGGAAACTGAGGCACGATATAAATGCCCAAGTACAGGTCTGTTGCCCATAATCAACAGCTATTAAATTGCAGAGCAGTGGTGCTATGGAGTCTAGTTCCTAACTCCATGCCCCTCAGACCTCCCCATATGCTGTTCAGAGCACATCACACAGTAGTTAGCAGCATCTTGACTCACACCCTCTAGCCACCACAGCCGTGACCTTCAGAAAGGCGTCTAGATTTTACCAGATAGTCCCTGGAGGACAACACTGCCCCCTTGACAACCACTGCTACAGAGATTTGAAGGGCCAGCTCTCTAGGGACGCAGAAGGAAGAGCAGATTCTACGTTACAGACAAAAGAAACAGGCTGAACCTGCAGAACCCAAGAAAGACGGGCAAGGAGAGTACCAAGGGTCTTTGCGGTAGGATTTTCCACTGATATTTTCCTCTGGTGACATTTCCCACTGGGAGTGACTTGCTCTGTCTTCTAGGCCACAGCGTCCCTCATTCCTGCAGTGTAAAGCCAGCTCTCCACTCCCTCAGAGCGTCACACTCAGTCTGCGGCAGCACCCTTTTCCCAGCGCTCTCCTCCTCCATTCCTCTGTGTCTCCTGAACTTATTAGCACAATGCCAGGCACTCTGGCTCGGAACAAAAGTTTGCTGAAGACAGGCAAGAACAAATGTGGCTGAGGTTGCCGAATGTCACCATATGAATGCACCCGTGTCTCCGCTAAGCAGCTGGAAAAGGCTTAAGTCAATGAAACTTGGTTCTTGGGAAGAATAATCAGTTTGGATTGGATCACTGAAGGAATCTGAGGTTAAGTCAGTGTTTCCCAAAGTATCTATAGTCCTCTTTTTTGCCACGAGGCCATCATTTTATTTTTATTAACCCAACTCCTAGGCCTCTCTCCTACCACCTCCCATCAGCAACTAAAAGCAAAGGTGAATTACAGGAGTCCTAGGAGCAAACTAATCTTTTTTTTCCAAGCAAATGATTCTTTTTTTTTTGAGACTAGGTCTTGTTATGTTGGGGGGGGGGGGTTTGATGGGAGGAGATGGTCCCAATCCTGCAGACTCAAGAGATTCCCAGTCTCAGCCTCCAGGTGCCTGCCATAGTGCCCGGCTGCATTTTCGAGACCAGGTCTCACTATGTTGTCTTGTTGCCCTGGTTGGTATAGAATCCGCAAACTCAAGCAACCCCTGGTTTCTTACCTCCCAGCGCTTGGACTACAGGCGTGTGCCACCATGCCAGGCTTCCAAGCAAATGATTCTTAAGCTTCCTCCAGTGACTCACCAAGGCTTGATTTGGGGGCTCAAGGCCGCAGGGGTCCAAGCTAAGCAGGCTGTGACACCATTCCTGGTTCCCTGGCATTGCCCCCACATGCAGTTCCCAGAATCACACACCCCCTAAACAGCTAAAGGGGGCTGTCTGGGCTGGAGACAGGCTGACAGGGAAACACACACAGCTCTGTCACTCTGAGGCCCTGCCTGCTAAAATTCACATTTCAATCACTTGGCCTTTCTGCTCTTAGACCTCCATCCTTCATCTTGGCACTTTCCTCGTTATTCTTGGGCAATAATTCAAAAATCCTCGCGGATTCCCACAGCACTTTCAAAATTAGCTTCTCTGTTCCTAGGACCCTGGGTCGGGACCAATGACTCTACATTCCTGGAAGGCCCCGAGGCCCCACCAGCTCATCCATGAGCTCCACCGCTTGGGCCTGCTCACTAGCTCCAGAGGCCAGGGCTCCCTTATCTCAGGCAACGTTTCCCAGATGTATCAATTTCATGGACCATTAAGCTGCCAAATGAAAACACCCCCATCAGTTCCTAAAAGAGATGGTCATCCCAAACTGGAAGAGGACCCTCTCAGAAAAAAGGCCACATCTTCTAACTGGAACACACTTAGGACATATTCACTACGTTGTCACCATTATCATCTTGATAAGGACAGTGAAAATGTCACCAACAGCCAACAACCTGGAGGCCGAGCACCAGGCCTCAGTGTTATGGACACTTGGTCACTTTGACATGCGTGCAAGTGAGGCTCTGGTTTATAGGGCAGTGACTCTGTGCCACCATAGTAACCATTCCCTCCTCAGCATGGCTTCTCTCTTCCCTCTCTGAGACTGCAAATTATCCCCCATCTCGTGCCCCTAAAGAGTACATTTCTCCTTGCAGGTCAGGTCCCAAACAGCATACTTTTTAGTCAGCTTAAGAAGCGGAATGGGCATTTGTCCTCCCCCTTCAAGCATTCCTATACTTTCCACCACAGTTACATTTCAGAAACCTTAGCTGTTTTCCAACAGACACAATTTTGCAAGAGTTCCCAAGAGGACTGAATGGTTGGTTCACTGTAAACTCACCCACAATACTTTATCATCCCTTGGATCCACGCTCTCTTGCTACCTCTGCCTGTATGATTGCTCAGTAAGTGAGATGTGAGGACATTTTTCCTGATTAGAACAGCAATGCCTGTCCCAGCACTTACTCAAAGCTTAGGAGACCAAACAAGAGTTAAATATCATGGAAATAAGATGATGTTGAAAGGAAATGTCTCCTGAAACTCTACAGCTCTACAAAGGTCTTAAATACCTTTAAACTGATCCAAGTTTCTTCTTGTCAAGTTTTGATGGTTTGGCTTTCTAGCTGCTGCGCATCCTCCCATCAGTTCTGCTCCATGCTGATCAGGAGCCCAGAGACCCAGCAACCCTAGAGCCCAGTTACCGAAGAAAGCATTGGATGGGGACTCGCTGTCTATTCAAATGTGGAGACTAAATCGGGCTTCTGCTCACCTACTTCACTGAAGGCTAATGAGGCTGTTTTGTGAGCATCTTGAAAGCAGAGCACTCTACAAACACCAAGTGGGAATGGTTTCCTTTGCTCTTCGCCCCATCACTACAGCTTGTCAAAGCTCATGATCTTGCCAAGGGGAAGGAGTAGGTGTGTTCAGGCAACGGAACTGTCTGAACTGTCAGTAACAGACAAGTCTTAACAGCTACTGCTAACTGCAACCCACTACCCTACAGCAACAGTGCCCTCAGGGAATGACTATAATCTTATTCAAGCAACTCTACACACACACACACACACACACACACACACACACGACCTTTCCAGTTAAGGGTTAAAGAAAGAGGCTTGGGATATGGAAAAGACTGGCCAAACTTTGACACAGGTGAGTCCAGGATACCCTCCCCTTCAGGCAGGGAGGAAGCTTCTTTCTCAGAATATCTGCCTGATCAAGAGCAGAGGTCACAGAAGAAACAGAAAACAGTCTTACATATATAATGTGTTTCACTCAATATAATAGGTCACCTTCTTGCTGACCTAGATTTGTCAGGGCCACAAAGAATTAATTTTATGAGAATTCTTTGACAAACAAAAACTAAAAGGTAGGAATGGAAAAAAAAAAAAAAAGCAGGGCAGAACAGGCATAGTGAAACACAAAATCAGGTTCATGGAACTAATTCTAAATGAAGCTAGCCATTCTCCAATGGCTGCATGGCTAATGCCTACTAAGTGGGACAAGAAGGAACCAAGAGACAGTCCATAGTATGTTTTCTATTGCAACTCCCACATTTTACAGATAGGAAAACTGAGGCCCAGAAAAGGGAACTGACTGTATGATTTACAGTTCCATAAAGCAGCAGACACACTTCTGGCCCAGAAGGCAAGTCGAACCACTTTATCCCATGAGAATCCTGATTATGAAGAGTCTGTCATTCCGCCTCTGACAAACCATTCAAGTAAGAAAAACACCATCAACAAGTATCAACAAACAGAGTATGTACTAATAACATTAAATTAAAGTGGGTAATTTGAGTTTATCTTCCTTACATTTTAGTTCATCTGTTGGCTGTACAACATGGTTGGAAGTAAACGAACACAAAACAGTTTCCAAATCTGGATGGAAGCTCCTTAAAAACAGTCAAATCATTTTGAAGACATGCTGTTCCAATCAAATCTAATTCCAAACAACAAATCAAAAATGTTTTACAGAGAATGCTTATTGAATAATAATGAAATCAGTTGAAGATTTGCTCACCAGCTAAAACTTTCAACTCCTATTGCTGAGTCCACCTCTTCAGAGAGATTTTCTTGGCAAGCTCAACATTTATGTCATAGATACTGACACAGAAGCTAACATGTGTAAGAAACTTAGAGGTTGGCAGGCAGGAAGCATTGAACTAATGCTAGTTCCTAAACCCAGGGTAGGGAAGTAAGTTATTACCCATATAGCTATTAAAACCTTCCTACAATACTTCCCTAAAAGTCTATCCTACACCCTGGGAAACTTAAGGTGTTTTAATCATGAAAGCATTTTTAATTTTAGACATGTAACTGAAAAAGGTATAGAGGGAGACAATATTCCACTTTCCTTAAAGGATATTCGGAAATCAGGAGAGTCAACATAACACTATCCTAATATTATGGCAACACTTTGCGTATTAATCAACTCCTGCTGTAACGAAAAAAAAAATAATTCAATGTTTATTGTTGCTTCTCTGGTGGCAGGAAAAGAAGACAACTGCAGAAAAGTGACATACAAAGAGTAACTGTTTTTAAAATATTTATCTTTGTCCAAGTGGATTCTTGCAATATTTAGCAGTCTGTTCCTAAATAATTTTGCAGTCAGTATTCACACTACTGCTTGAGTCTAAAACACCTGTCTTTTACAGTTTAGCTCATGGAGCTATGCCACGATCACTTTATAAAAGTTTCAGAAAAGCCTTCATGCTGGTTCCTTGGTCACCACCATAAATTAATTCCAAGTATCTTTTGGAAGAGAGAATAAAGTATAAAATAAAAATACCTTCACTGAAAATGTAAGTTAACATAGGTCAGTTCTGAAAGGCTCTATGCAGATATCTAGGGACATGTCAGCCTAGGCAGTTGCTGTTTTTTCAAGGTAAGGTAGTAAGAGCCAGTTGACAAAAGGACAGCAAGAGAAATTCTGCATCTGCTCCCCCTCGGTGTTTTCACTGTACTCTACTGCCACCTGTGCTCTGACAACATTTCCCCCAGGGAGAAGGTTCCTCATCTTGACAAATGTCATTTCTTTCAAAACAGAGCCTTTTCCAGGACTCTGCAAGTTACAATCAACAATTGTTGAACAAATATTGCTTTCAAGCCACAAACCGAAAGCACAACAAAGCTGCTACCTAAGTTCTTAAAGAAACTACCCTCCAAGGATGCTGTCTGTTCCTGAAAGGCCAGCTCCTCTCCATCATCATGGCCATCTGAGGACGAGTTGAAATACAAACTCATCACACAGAGGGGAATAAAACTGAAACTGAGAGATCCAAATCCAGAACAACACAGCAAGACCACCACAGTGGGGTTTTTAAATCAGTGAAAGACTAAAACAAATGACCAGCCAATGTCGACTTCACAAAGTTTCCCCATTTCTTAGAAATTCAAACACCACTGCTGGCATCATTTTGTGGTCATCCTTCAGGCATTTCCCCTAAGTCCTCGCGTGCAATGGGAAAGCAAAGACTGGGGTATTTCTTAAACAAAACCGCCCTCCCAGAGCCCAGCCGGTCCCGGCTTGAGACAGTGATATTATCCTCTCTAATTTGCCCCCCTCCTCCTTTCCCCACTACCACCACCACCGCTTAAACCCATCCCAAAACGCCCGTGACAGTGACAGTCTCGGCTCCAGCCTGTGCAGAACTTGATCACCCAACGGCCACAACTCTCAATCTGATTTTTCTGGACTTTTTTCGTATTATTATTAATTCAAGCCCCATGCTCCCTGACCCTCTGCCCCTGAGCCCTCGGATCCAGATCTCTTCACCGATGTCGACACCACCCTGCATTGTTTCTAGGGGACTTCGCTTCTTCCCCGTCCCCCAAAACCCAATGTTTTCACCTCACAAATGTCGTGCCAGCCTTCTACCCTCCACTCCACCCGGCGGGCAGAAGAGGGGCTTTCAGGACGCGCCAGCTTCCCGGCTTGAGCTGCCTCCCTACAGCCATTTTCTAGTTAAAACGCTCCCTTTGCCTTCGAGAGGGAAAATGAACTTTTCCCCCTTTGATCTCGCAGCGGCCAGAGTCTGCACCCCCTGTGCAGCCAGCCTCGTCGCCAACTCCCCGGCAGGAGCGCGCTACCTCCCGGGGAGGGAGCGCCCAGGCGCGCAGCAGAGGCCGGTGCCAGGGCAAGGGGGTGTGCGCTCTTGCTCGCCAGCGCCCACCCTCACTTTTCCCCTCCGCAGTCCCCACCAGGGCGCATCCCTCCAACCCTGTCTCCCCCGCCCCAGGCCCGGCCAAGCCCGGGCTGCCGAGGAAAAGGGGGCGCCGGGAAGCCGGAGGGATGGAAGTCAGGGAGTGAGTCCGCAGTCGCCGTGCCAGCCGCCCTGCAGGGTGGGCGCCGGGCGCACCGGACTCCGCAGCGAGCGGCCGCTGCAGATGCGGCGGCAGCTGCTGCAGCTGCGGCTGCGGCCGGGCGGCCGGTAGTGGCCGCGGAGCCCTCGGGGCCGGGCAGAGCAGAGCAGCCGCCGGGGGCTCCGCGCAGCCGCTCGCCGCACGCCGCAGCCGCTGCCCGCTCCCTCGCCCGCACCCCGGCCGCCCGGAGGTCCAGAGCCAAAGCCAGGAAGAAAGCGGGGCTCACCCGCGGTGCGCGCGGCAGCTCCGCTCGCCTCGGCTCCGGCGCCCGGCAGCTCCGCTCCAGTCTCGCCCGCGCCGGAGCGCCCGGATCAGCTGCGGGTGCAGCGCACGAGCTTCCTACTTGCCACCAGGACGGGCTCCGGCGACTGAGCATGCCCAGTGCGGTCCGCGAGGCCCGCGCTGGGAGCGGCGCCGGCGAGATTCCACTTCTCCAGGCTTTGGCGGCGGCTGCGCGAGCAGAGGCTGGAGGGACCCGGCCCGGCGGGGGCGGCGCGGGGAAAGGCGGGGCCGGGGGCGGGCTGGGGGCGGGCCGCGCGGCTCGTGCGACCCCTGCAGGCCCCGGCCGCCGGGAGCTCGGGAGCACCGTCCCGAAATCGTCTGGGAAGAAGGCAGGGAAGGTCTTGGGAGCCCCGGCGAGCCACAGATCCGAGCCGAGGAAGAGCCGAGAATCCCCTCCCTGTGGCATGCTATTTGTCGGCCCCAAAAGACAGCTGGGTCACCTTATCCCTGGCTGGTCTTTTCTCCCACATGTCTGCTTACAAGGGGAAAAAGTCCTCAGATGAGAGCCGCCCACACCCACCCAACTCACCCAGCTGCAGTGTGGTGAGACCGTCTCCTTCCTTCCGTCTCCTTATTCCCAGCCTCACCCCCTCTCCCCCTCCCCCCACCTCTCTCTCTCTCTCTCTCTCTCTCTCTCTCTCTCTCTCTCTCTCTCTCTCTCTCCTCTCTCTCTCTCTGTGTGTCTCTGTCTCTCTGTGTCTCTCTCTGTGTCTCTCTCTGTCTCTGTCTCTCTGTCTCTCTCTCTCTCTCTGTCTCTCTCCCGAAAAGCAAGATCATCTCAGGGAAGAAACACACCTACAGGAGGAAAACAGCATGATTTCCTATTCCCCCAGGAACAGTTCCTATAACTCGAATTGTGAGCAGACAAGCAAAATTCCCAGGAGAACGCACCTTCAGTAAGTGCCCCGGAGGCTATGAATAACACCCGAAAGCATCTTTAAAGGGTGGCTCTCCCCAGGCGAGGTGGTTGCAAAACTTGAACCTGGGTCAGGATGACTCAAAAGGCTTAGAGGAACAAACTGCTGGATCTGGGTTCCACTCCAGAGTTTGTCATTGAGTCCAGGCATCTGTCTAGCTAACAAACCCCCAGGTGATTCTGGTTTTACTGCTCTGAGGCTCATACTTGGAGAACCATGAACCCAATACATACAAAAGCGCCCATGTGCACACAGCCTTGTCCATCATCTCTTGCAGGATGGTCGTGCTAAGAGCGTGTTACTATTAGTAACTGCAAAGCAAGTAGCTCCTCCCCCTTCATCCTCTTGCCCAAACTTCTAGAATGCACTCCTTCCTCAAATAACAAAGGCACACACAGAAATCCATCCATTGTCATGGGAGGGCTCTGTAGAGTGGCCGTGGGGATTAACTTATTCCTTATACACCATGAATTCATTCATACACAAGGTCTTGCAGTAAGTGAATTTTTTAAAAAAGCCCACACCTGACTTTCCTGGACCTTCCGGTTCAGCAAGGTAGACAGGCAGTCACCAAATAACCACCCAAACATGTCCTTTCAAACATGGAACGTGCTAGGCGGGAACTGTACAAGAATATATGCTCTGAGTGTACAATGGGCCTTGAGGCAGACTAGGGTGAGGCTGGCATGAATGGATGGGATAACCTAGCAGAAAGGGTTTCTGACTGCTGCAACCCTAAAATTCCCCACCATTTCCCTCAAACCCATCTAGAGGCCAACGACCATGTCATTCCTGCAACAGAAAATAATGCCACTGAGAAATCCCTATAAATCCATGAAAGTGCTCGCCCTTGGGGCTGAGTTTCTGCACCCCAGAACCCAACACTCGGGCCTGCAGGTCGTGAACTGTGGGTGACGGCAGATTGGCCCACTTTGGGGAGATAGAGACTCAAGTTCCAGTCTACATCCTCCAGGTCGGGGGAGGAGGGGGTAGCGAGGGAGTTCGCCCAAGACCACTCTGCTCTCCATCATCAGTCAGCACGGGACACCAGCCTTTTCCAGGCCAGCCATCTTCCGAGGCACTCAAACCGGCTGGTCCCCAAGAGTGCTCCCCACCGCCCCCTCTCCTCGGGGTCCCCGGGTGGTAAACCGCAGCCTCCCCACCCTGCTTCATCTCTCCCGACCGAGCGGAAAACCCGCGGTGGAGTGCGCGGCGGCGGGGTGGGGCGGGGCGGGGCGGGGCGACGCGCGCAGGCGCACTGGCCGCCAGGTTGGGCCGAGGAGGCGCCCAGCGCCACACCTGATGCAATCAGCCTTCCGGAAACCGGGCCGGCGCCGCGCTCACCCAGGAAACGTTTCCGCGCGGTTCCCTCGCCGCCGCGCCCCTCGCGGGGGTGCCGAGCCCGTCTGCTGCCCGTCTGAGTCCGGGGGCGAGGGGCGACGTTCGGCTGCTCCCTGGGGAGTCCCGCAGGAGGCGTCGGGAAGTCACCGCTGGGGAAAGCAAAATCCCCGGTTGCCCTGTTGGTGACGTGGAAACGGGCACCTAGCGTTCCCGGCTGCAGGAGGAAATTCCCTTAATTACGAATTTCCTCAGGGGACGGCTGGGGTGGGGGTGAGGAAGGGTGCAAGAGCGGCTGTGAGCCTGCCTGCCTGCCTTGCTTCCTTCGTCCTCTTAGCGACACACACTTTCTCCCTCGCTGCAAGGAACGTTATGGTAATAACAATTTTAAGGCAGTCTGGAGAGGACTCCCTGAGACCTTCTCCTTCGTACTAAATATGTAAAAAGCACGTCAGCTCTGCCCTTCCACCGCTCACTCATTTTATAAATAAGTAATTGGTTTCTCTCTATCTCATCATTTCAGTTTACAAAGAAAATCATTTCTGGTTTCACCATCTCATGCAATTTTGATGTCCATTGTGAGGGCATGTTTTCCCCTTACATGCTGACTCATTCATGAAATGTTTTCCAAGGAATGAAATATTCCAGGAATATTCCAAGAGCATGTTTACAAACAGCATGAATGTCAAGAATGACCTTTGTCAGTCTTTTTAAGGACAAAGGAGAAAAGATAAGGCAGGTTCAAGGAATTTTAGTTGGAGATCATTCTACAATCAAGTATGGATCAACTCGTCGATTTTATACAGGATACCTGCCTGTGACTTTTCCTTATTAGACTAAACCAGCTGCAGAATTGGCACTTGAACAGATTTTTTTGACATTCTTCCAATGAAGAAACTTCTGTCAGTAGAGTGCAAGCCTATTAAAATGCTGTTTTTTCGATCCAAAGGTCACAAAAGTACAAAATCTGTGGCAACAATGGAGCACCTATTACTTGTTCCTACTTCTGAGGTCATTAGCTAGTCTTTAAATAATCCTTGATCTCACCAATCACTGTACAACCAATCCAACCACTTCTAAGATAACCAGAGAATAGGCATTAAATGCTTCCATTAAAGTGGTATGAAATTCTTCAGAACTTCAGACATCAAGAAATCTTTTGTATCAACATGTACAGCCTCTGGTATTTTCCCTTGGTCATGTGGTGTATGAACCGTTTGAGGTTAAATCAAGAGAATTTTAATGATCCCCACAAAATATCAGGGTTGTGTAATTGTCTCTGTACTGATTCAAAACACTTTAACAAAATGGGAATCAAAGTGAAGGACAAAAATAGCTGGAACACTCTTGCCTGTGCTCAGATAACTTCAGAATCCTATCTACCTCTTTATCTTGATGAATGTGTATTTCTTAGGAGAATGTTCTGACATTTAGAAATCTGGGAGAACACCTTCCACTTAAGCAAAAATAGAGTCAAGTAAATGTCAAAATACAGAGGTGCAAAGTACAAACTCATCACAACAAGGTACTGGTTCAAGAATAACCTTTTCTGGATTCTTACCATGTGCCACATACTAGCTGTTTCCTCACAATCAAGATAGAAGTAAGTTACTATTGTTATCCCTTTTCACAGGTAATGAAAGTGAAGTTCAAGAATATGCAGTAACTAACTCAAAGAACAATGCAGTCAGTGACAGATATGGAATTTGAACCCAGACAGTTTGCCTGAAGCTTTGTTCGCAGTAAGTGTAAATACAGAGAAAACGACTGTGATTTTTGTTGCATAAGAAAATGGAGAGTTGTATTTACTCTCCAAAGACAAGACTTTGTAAAATAACTTTGCTGTTCACATTAGAAAAGAACCACTTACTAGTGAATGGTGGTCACCAAACTTTACAAATTAATCTTAACCAAAGATAAAAGGCAGATGATCAAATACCCAGTGCTTTGGTGGGGGTGGTGGGGTGGGTAATATTAACAAAGTTCCTCTCTGAGAGAACCCTCTCCATGACTGGTTGGTTCCTCTAGTTCTAAACTGTCCATATATGGTAGTCACCAACTACAGCTGGTTTAGTTTTAAACAAATTAAAATTAGGTTTAAAATTTTAGTTTCTGAGTCCTACTAGCCATATTTCAAGTGCACAACAGTCACGTGACCTCAAGGCTATTATATTAGAAGTGCATGGAGAAAACATTTTAATTACAGCAGGAAATTGTGCTCGACAGTGCACAATAGTCCTTATCCCAATAGTCCTTATCCCAATAGTCCTTATCCCAATAGTCCTTATCCCAATAGTCCTTATCCCAATAGTCCTTATCCCAATCACTCTTCTAACCCGGGGAAACCCCTGTTTCTACTTTTACTTTTGCTCAGAGCTCCAATCTTACTGTTCCAAACTAAAATAATTATCAGAGTGTAGAATACTATACTGGAGTGGGAAAATATGAGCTTTGGAATAAGACTTTTTTCTACCCCACCTCTTTGATTTACTATTTATGACCTTGTACAAGTTACTTAACCTTAGTGAATCTTTACATTCTCATCTGTAAAATGGGCATCTCACTCTTTTCATCTAGGCTCTGTTTAGGATGAAATGAAGCTTCTGGTAGGCCTCGCATAGATTTCCTTCGTTCCATTCCTATTTCAGTTAATGACATCATCAAGTACTCAGTTAGAAATCTCAGTCATCTTCAATTCTTCCTTCCTCCTGAGCCACCCACATCCAATTAGTCATCAAGACCTGTTGTTCCCACATCAGGGATGCTGCTCAAATCTTGTTCCCCTTCTCTATTCCCACTCCCACTGGCTTTTCATGTTCTATTTCAGAATTCTGCTAACTTGACCTTATTGACACCCATCATGCAGCCCAAGTTCCTCCTCCATGCTACTGCCAGAGTGATCCTTCTAAAACAAGAAGTCAATGATG
Organism: Uropsilus gracilis; assembly: GCA_004024945.1. Lineage (NCBI taxonomy): Eukaryota > Metazoa > Chordata > Mammalia > Eulipotyphla > Talpidae > Uropsilus > Uropsilus gracilis. Next base: position 14,863 of record PVHY01023350.1, read on the forward strand.
CCACTTCCCTCGTTTTAAACCACTGATGACTTCCAGTGAATTAAGAATAAAAAACATGGCTGGGGACGGTGGCACGTGTCTGTAAACAGCAGCCTAGGAAGCCGTGGCAGGGATCAAGTCCTGCTCGGGGCAACATAGCAAGACCTAGTTCCAAAAAAATAGCTGCTGGGCATGGTGGCACATGCCTATAATCTCAGCTACCTGGGAAGCTGAGGCTGGGGATTGCTTGAGTCCTTGATACCCCAGGCAACGTGAGCCTGCAGTTCCACAGGCAAAATTAACGAGACCTAGTCTCAAAAAAATAAAATAAAGTAAAAAATAAAAAACACAACTACCAAACCTAAGGATCACATGGTCAAGCCCTCATTCCATTCCAAGCCTATATTTGGACTCCTCAACTACCAATCTCTTTCAGACATCCTTCCCCCAGCTCAGAACCCTCTTTAGACTTCCTGCTCCAGCTCCGCAAGAGATTCCTAGAAAACAAAATAGCTCTTCACCTTTCTGCCCTTGCACACACCCTCTTCAGTCTGAATTCATCTTTTTATATCTTCTTTACCTGACAAAATCAGACTTGTTCTTTAAGGTGCAGTTTCAGACATTAGCTCTTTTATAAACGCTCAGCTACTATCCGTAGGGAAAGTAGTCACCTGCTCACCTGGGATGAATCCAACTTAAGAGTTTAGATGCGATAGGTTATCCCACTGGTGGTTTAGGGAAGTAACTTATTCCCTCAAGCCTCACTTTTCTCATCTGAAAATGCTGATAGGTATTGCATACTTAGGACCTGTCCTGAGTATGACATGCATGCTATTGTCACATGCACATAGTGCTCTCAGGTAGTGCTCTTGAAAGTCTATCATGGCATAATGCATATAAAGCACATATGTGCCTGACATATAGATCAGCATTCAGTACATATTACCTTCAAATCACAGTATTTATGGTTATTTATTCAACGTACCCTTTTGTTTCTATGTGGGATTTTTTTACATTTTAAATACATGTTTACATTAAAAACTTTATTCAACTGGACACAGTGGCACTAGCCTGTAATCCAAGCTTTGGGAGGCTGGGGCCAGGGATCGCTTGAGTCCATGGGTTCGAGACTACTCCGGACAACATTACAAGACCTAGTTTCTAAAAAACATAAAATAAAATAATAAAAAATAAATTTAATTAATTGATTAAAACTTTATTCATTAAACAAAATTTAGGAAACACCAAAAACAAATCCAAAAGATAAAAGCCTGTATTGATTAGGACATTTCTTGGTTATAGACAAGAGGAACCTTCTCTGAGCTGTCAGTAGCCCATTACATCAGCACATAGGTATAGAGTCTGATTCAAAAAAGCTTCAGAAGCTGTAGAGGTCTGGCCACAAGTGACAGAGACAAGACGATGGCACCATCCTCACCAGTCACTAACTGTGACCCCTATTCCTGAATGTTTGCAAATCAGCATCATATTCTCTCTAGTCTGTTAGGAGTCACATGTGGAATGAAGAAGAAATTGAGATGGAAGAAATGGATAGCGATCTGTGAGGCTAGCCTCACAGAACGGGGATCCTGGGAAGCATGTCCAGGTCCGACTTTAATGAAGTAGAGATGCCACATATATATCCCAATCAGGAAATGTTACAATGATGTCATGAGGAAGTAGCAAAGCATATGTGACATGCAGCAGGGAGGATGCGGGAACGCACCCATAACAGGAGAATTTACCGTTAGGGGCAACAGTCATTACTAATAGGTCATATGTCTCTTGGGACATTCCAAAGAGATAAGGAAGCTGGGTGACAGGTGAGAAATATGCTATTGCCCACCCTCTAGTGTGCCAGAGGTGGCTAGAGAGATAGGAGGTGTTCCTCTTTTCTGAAGCTCCATCTCTCAACATACTTCTGTGTTCCACATTGTCAAGATCACAGGGTGGAATACTCAAGGTCACAGGTACATGTTCTAGCAGCTAAAAGGCAGAAAGAGGAAGGGTTTCCCTCCCTTCAGATTCCATATTATGAAGTAAAGCACTCCCAAAACACAAACTCAAACTTTTGGGGGTCTTACCAAATATAGAAAAAGGGCCTGTCTCCTCCCTGACTCTTTCCCCCATAATGCTTTAGCTGCACTTCATCACTCATTGGCAGACATCATGTCCTTCCATGCTCGGTGCCTGTGCTTATGATGGTCTCTCTGCCTAGAACAGACTCCCCAATTTGTACACGGACCCTCTTATCTCCTGCTTCTTGCTCACTTTTCAAAATCTTGTTTTCAAAGGTCAAGATTCTTCCTTGAATCTAGCACAGTTCCTTGAATCTACTTTGTTTTTGCTGCTGCTTATTACAACTTTATCACAGAAGATGCTCGGTAAAGATCTGTTTAGTGAATAAAGAAAAAGGAGTGAGGCATGGTGGTACGTGCCTGTAATCCCAGCTTTTTGGGAGAATGAGGCTAGGGATCACTTGAGTCCTTGGGTTCGGGACTACCCCAGGCATCATAGCGAGACCTAGTCTCAAAAAAAGGGGGGGGTTTAGTAACGATCCCATCCTCATTGCCAATTGAGAGCATCAGGCTATCAGGTTCACCAACCTGTGTAGGTTCTTTATTGGTTTTAGCAGTGATACAGACACACCAGGCAGGGTGGGCGGTACTGGTGTGGGGTGGGGGGGAGGGAAGAGGGTTTGCTGGGATGCAAGCATGCCCGCCAGCCCTATAGGAAATCTTCACCCTCTTTCTCTGGAGTCTCTCTGGCGTTCTCTCTCTCTGTGATCAAGCTCACTTGAGGGTATGTGCTCTCATGTCCTTGAGCCCCGCTCTCCTAGGCCCAGGTGTGCACTTACACATGCACACACCCACTGGACTGCACAATCATGGGGAAGATGCAATATCCCAGGTGCTGATGATACAGGCCAATGGAGAAAGCCTGATTAAACTTGCCCCATAGCTATATAAGCTCTTTATATTAATGACTCAATCTACAATTCAGCTTTCCCTCAGATAGTCTATCACCATTTTATAAAGAGAGACCTGAGGCACAGAGTGGTTGCTCCTTTTCTAAGGTCACACAGTTATCAAAAGTCAGAGGCAGAAGTTGAGCTGAAGCAGTCTCAGTTCAGAACTTAGACTGTTCCCTAATGAGATGTTTTGCCTGTTGACAGGCAAAAAAAGAAGTTTTTCTTTTTTTTTTTAAAGCTTCAGTAGCCTCATAAGACAAGAAAGTCAATTAAATGTTTTTGCACTTTTTTACTGTTGAAGATGTACTTAATAAATTTTATAAAAATGTATCCCCTGGTTCTTGAATAATAATGGGTGGACTCTATGTAGGAATTCACAGAAACTCAATTTACAAACACAAAAGCACACAATAAAATCATCATGCTCTGTCTCTGCCCTTCCCCCAGGTTACCAAGAGATGTTACAGTGGACACTGCCATTTTATTGACTACTTACTGCCTTTGGCTACAAAGAATTTATGTCCTTATGCTCAAGCAATTTCCATTCCCTCCTCAAATCCTGGTTTCACTTCTAATCAGACAGTAGAGATTTGAATCCAGAATACCAACCATCATGGAAAGATCTCAATTTTGTCAACATAATAGAAAGAGAAAACCTGAACGAATGATGCTAAAGTGAGAAAAGAGGTTTTAAAAGAATCAGAATCACTTTTAAGAGAAAGGCTACACTCAGATATAAGAAATATATTACTAATTTCAGAGGAGTTGAAAATCTGCTTGACCAAATAAGGAATTTATAGTCACCTTTTTGTACTTTTTCCTGCCATGCATCCTCTACTTTCACATGCCTAGCTGCAAGAACTGCAGAGAGAAAGAAAAGATGGAGGGAAGGAAGGAAAAATGGAAGGGAGGAGAGAGGGAGGGACTGAGAGAACAGCAGAGAGAGGGATAGAAATGGAGATACAGAAAGGGAAAAAAAAACAAATATCTCTGATTTGAGAGATTATTATTGTAAGTAAACACCTGTCATTAGGTAAAATGAAGCTTAGCTCTTCACAATTTCTGAGAGTATAAAAACTGAATTTGGGAGGGGAAGGGACATTAATCAATATAGAAAAAGGAAATAGAATTAAAATAATTGCACAGAATTAATACCTAATGTGGAGGCTAGATATTTTAAAAAAAAAAAAAAAAAGATTCTCCATAAGGTCAATTAGATAAAAGGAAAGAATTCAAAGGGATATACTAAGGGCTCTATCTCTTGAGACATTTAAAATTAACCTGCACAAAGCATAGGAATATATTTTGTAGGAAGTAATCCTTTCTGACAACCTGGTGTATTAGCTTTAATTGATTTTTCCACCTCTAATTTCTTTGAGTCTCTGAAATGCTATTCTTAGAAGACAAATGAGCTTTCTTTGAATGTGAATTTTCTCTTTATTTTAATGAACTGAGGTATGATTTATCATAGTTTCCAAGTCAATGACTTTGCAGAAAAGTCTGTTATTTTGATTATAAAAGTTAAAAATCAAAATTATAACATTTAATAGACATGAAGTGGAAAGGATGCAAAACAATTTCTAAAATAGTCATGCTCACATTTCAGGTTTCAATCAGGTTTCATCAAAACAACACCAACCTTCTAGGTTATCAATATCTGTTTTAGTTAGACACTGCTAAAGAGTAAACTACCTTTTGCATGTGAAAGCCACATTCTATTTCTTTGGGTGGGTGGGTATTTTATTTACACTTTTTAATTGATTACATTTATATATATTCATTTCACATTGTTGTATACCCTGAAGTTCTCCCAACATCATGCTATCCATGATCCATCATCCTGACCTCTCCTGCTCATCCCTCCCTTGATTTTTCCCTTCCTCCCACCACCCTCCTCCCTTGTTGTATGTTGTGAGAGTGTTAGTTTTAACTTGTTCTTGTCCTTTTGTTTTCCCTAAACCCTACATATAAGTAAGACCATCCAGTATTTATCTTTTTCTTTCTGGCTTATTTCCACTACCATAATTCCTTCTAACTCCATCCATGTTGCCGCAAATGACATGAGTTTATTTTTTTTGATTGAACAATAGTTTATTGTGTAAATATACCACAGCTTTTTGATCCATTCATGTGTTTTGAGGCATTTGGGTTGTTTCCATATCCTGGCGGCTGTAAATAGTGCTGCAATAAACATAAGAGTACAGGTTTCTATTTGAGTTAGTGTTTTGGTATCTTTTGGGTAGATTCCCAGAGGTGGGATTGCTGACTTGAGTGGTAGTTTCATTTTCAGTAGTTTGATGGTCCTCCAGTTTGTATTTTCACCAGCAGTGTAAAAATGTCCCTTTTCTCCACATCCTCACCAGCACTCATTGTTACTTTTTCTTTTTTAATATGGGCCATTCTTACCAGTGTGAGGTGATATCTCTCATTGTGGTTTTGATTTGCATTTCCCTGATTACAAGTGATTTGAACATCTTTTCATATGTTTGTTAACCATTTGTATTTCCTCTTTGGAAAAGTGTCTTTTAAGCTCTTCTATCCATTTTTTGACTGCGCTTTTTGCTTTTGTTGTGTGAGTTCTTTGTGGATCTTTGATATCAGACCTTTATCAATTGAATAAAGTGCAAAATTTTTTCCCATTCAGTTGGGTGTCTCTTTGTTTTGGTTGTTGTCTCTCTTGCTGTGCAGAAACTTCTTAATTTGATATAGTGTTTTCCTTCACTTTGCTTGTGTAGATGTGTCCTGAAAGATGCTTCTGTGGTATAGGTCATAGTGTTTTATCTATGTTTTCTTCTATATATTTTATGGTCTCACGTCTTACATTGAAGTCTTTTATCCATTTTGAGTTGGTAGCTGTGTATAGTGTGAGGGAGTAATCTAGATTCATTCTTTTGCATGTAGCAGTACAGTTTTCCCAGCACTACTTATTGAAGAGATTATCCTTGTACCAATGTATGTTTTTGCCCTTCATCAATGATTAGCCAGATTTTATTATCTTACCTTTTCTGTGGCCCAGGCAACTGGGAGCACCTTAGCATGGTCTCTTGAGGTCTCCATGGGAATTGAATGAAAGAAACACAAGGATCACAGTCATCTGTTGCCATCTGGTTCTCCACTTGCTCACATGACTTTTGTGCAAGATACCTTAATTCCTTTCCATGTGAACAGCGTGAGTATCTTCATAAAGTGACAAGTAGATTTCCCTAGAATCAAAGATCTAAGAGAATGGGGGAAAGAAGAGAGGAAAGGAAAGGGAGAGGGAGAGGAACAGAGAGAGGGAGAGGAAGAGGGAG
>PVHY01023351.1:0-21100 GCA_004024945.1 Uropsilus gracilis
GTCCAGGCGGGCGAGATGGGGCCTTCCCACCGCACGCTGCCGTTGCCCGCACAGCGCAGGGTCACCGCCGTGCCCGGCTCCACGACCAGCTCAGGGTCGCTGGGCTCGATCACCGGGACCCCTCGGGCTGGCGGGGAGGGAGGCGGTCAAGGCGAGGCCCGAGTGATGCCCCCAGGCAGCGCCGGCCGCGCGGCTGGGTCAGCTGTGACCGCGGGGCGTCCTGAGCAGGTGCCAGCCTCTTCGGTCACTGGCGCGGCTCCCCGAGCCCGCTTGGGTATCCCGGGAACCGCAGGCTCATGTTGCCCCGGGGTACCCCAGACTCAAGCGATCCCCAGCCTCAGCCTCCCAGGCAACTGGGATTACAGGCACGCGCCACCACGCCCAGCTAATTTTTGAGACGAGGTCTTGCTATGTTGCCCCAGGCAGGACTCGAACCCGTGGACTCAAGAGATTCCTAGTCCCAGCCTCGCTCCCTAGGCTGCGATTAAAGGCACGTGCCACCGTGCCCAGCCTCATCCTTTTTTGAGATGAGGTCTTGCTATGTTGCCCAGGGAACCGCAGTCTGGAGCCATCCCCAACCTCAGCCTCCCAGGTAGCTGGGATTACAGGCGCCCGCCACCGCACCCGGCTGCTTTTTCAAGACCAGGTCTCGCTGGCTGGCCCGGGGTGGTCTCGAACCCGTGAACTCAAGCGATCCCTGGCCTCAGCCTCCCAGCGCTTGGACAACAGGCGTGCAACATCACGCCCAGCCCGGTCTCATCCTTGTGGGAGAGGACAGGTGGGTGTTGGGCTGTCAGCCGGCCAAGTGAGGAGCTCCAGGGGTCTCCCGCCGTGCCCACGCCCCTTCTGTCGCCTGTGGCTCAGCGGGATGGTTCAGAGGCGCTGAGCCTCAGTTTCCCCACAGTGAAACAGGGGCAGGAGTTGTGTCCTTGTAGTGGGACTCAGGTGCCTTAAGCAGGGAAACTAGACCGTCACGCTGGTCCTGGCCCCCTGCCCCGCTGTGCCGACTGGGAGCCAATCTCTTTTAAGGAAAAGTTACTTGAAGGAGAAGCGGACTTGAAGCCACGTCAGGCCTCCGGGAAGAGGCCTGCTGCCTCTTCGGGGTCAGCACTTTTTCCAGGGCCGAAAATAGGGGCGAAGGAGGGAAGTGAGAGCTGACTCAGGGCCTCGGAAAGGCTGCCCAGCCCCGCGCCCAGCCTGTGTGGGCGGAAACACATTGCTGGCCACGGTCCGGCCAGGCTTCCGCCCAGTCCGCGGCCCTTCTCCCAGGGACGGTCTCACTTCTGCTTCCTCGGCGTCCTGCCCACTCTCCCGGGCACGGATTCCAGGAGCCAAGCTCCCCGGGGCATCGGAACAGCCGTGCGGAGCCCGGCTCTGCCGCTGACCTCCCGGCTGCCCCGGACCCTTCTCGTCCCAGCGCTGGGGGCCCGCTGGCCCCGAGCACGGGGGACACTCAGGGACTCTCTGGTGCCCTGACAGAAGCCCCTTCATGGGCAGCCTCTCCCCCCCCACCAGCCCCCCGACGACCGCGTGGGCGGGACTCCTGGCAGGTGGCTTCCCGGGGCTCTGCTGGCATCTGGTCCGTCCCCGCCGGAGACAGGCCGCGGCTCGACCCGCACGTCCGGTCAGCGGAAAGCCGGCTGCTGGGCACCTCCAGGGCCCACGTCTGGGGGTGCAGTCCCCCTGGGCCCTGCGGTCGCCAGGAGAAGGGCCAGGCCGCCAGCATCCCCCGGCCCGCAGCTTGCTGCTCGTGACCAGCTGGGCAGGTTGCTCAAACCCCTGACCTTTCGGCCACTCTGCCACGCAGTGGGGCTTCCTGAGCCCCCACCTCCAAGGTCCTGGGGGGGCAGGGGTTTCAGAGAGGACGCCGGGCTCAGGGCACCGCTCCGGCTCTCACTCCCGCCTACGACGCTCATCTCCCTGCTCAGCCTGATGTTCGAAAATTCAGAATTCTTTTTTTTTGTTTTTTTGAGACCGGGTCTCGCTATTGTTGCCCGGGGAAGCGCAGGCTCTCGTTGCCCGGGGGACCCCGGACTCAAGCCATCCCCAGCCTCAGCCTCCCAGGTAGCTGGGATGACAGACACACGCCTCCACACCCGGCTATATTATTTTGGACTCGAACTGCCATCCCTGTTCCCAGCCGCGGCTTCCTAGGCTGCTGCTTACAGGCACGCGCCACCGTGCCCGGCCAGCAGTTCTTCATCTTTAGAAGTCGTGGCCTACGACAGTCACAGCCTGAGGTCTTGGCTGCTGGGATCTCACACCACCTCCTGCTTTGGGCTCACTCCTTGCAGACGCCTTTCGCCACCCCCGTCACCCTCACCTCCGCCTGCGCCTCACTGCCTGGAAGTGTGGCCAGAGAGAGACAGCTCTTCTGCCCTGTCGTCCACACATCCACGCAGGACAAGCTGCTGCCCCCAACTTCTGCTCCCCAACTTCCCCCTGCGGCCTGGCTGGGAGGAAGGGACAGCCTGGGCAGACCCTGTCCTCTGGGGCAGAGGGCGAGGGCCCACGCCGACCGAGGCCCCGCTCAGTCTCGCCTTCACCTCTCCTCTCGGCGCCAAGGGGCCCCTGCGCCCCACCCCCCACCCCCCTCACACTTGGCTGGTGAAGCCCCTCTTTGGTAGCCCCGGGAGGCGCCCTGACCGCCCCCTCTCCCCCAGCGCACACCCTGCCACGCACAGCCCCCCTCAGCCCAGGACCTCGCGCGGTGATGGGGAGCAGCGAGCCTCTGCAGCTCCGGGGCCCTCAACACCGCACCCCTTCTTTCACGGCAGCCCCCACGCGCCCACCCAGTCACGCTCATCTGCTGGCCGGACGCTAGGTCCGCAGTCTGCGCCCCATCTCTCCTTTCCTCTGGGCCCGGATGTGGATCTACCCCAGCTTGTCCCGCAGGCAGGTTCTGGGTGCGCAGTGGGACAAGGCAGTACGAGAAAAGGCACAGAGCTTTAAGGCAGGTGGGGGGGTCCTCATTTGGGATGGCGGGCCTGGCAGCACGGACCTCGGGTGCACGGTCAGGAATCTGCGCGTTGGGCTGCAGGCAAACGGCACCCCAGGGGAAAGGCTGACGCCCGGCGAGACTGACTAGGCCAAAGGAAGACCTTCGAGGGCCACTGCCGCCGGCTCCCTGGCCCCTGCCCCCGGAGGAACGGGGAGAGGCCGGAGCACAGCCCGCCTTCCCTCCCCCCTCCGAGGTGCCCGCTCAAACAAGGTGAGACGAAGCCCAGCAGGTTGCAGCTGGCTGCCCGTCGCCACCCACCCACCCAGCAGCCAGCTCCTCGCTTCCACTTAAGCCCCCCCAGTTTGAAGTACTGCCCCACGGGCAGCTGCTGGAAGGTGGGGATGGAGACGGGTCGTGCCACACACCCAGCTCCCCAGCCCAAGACTCAGCGCCCCTTCGGGCTCTGCCTGGGGAGACACTTGCTTCTTCCCCGCAGAACCCCCTCTGTCTAGCCTGTGGCTCTCCCTCCCATGCGTCTGTCCTGGGCCTGGGTCAGAGATGAGCCTCCGGTCTCTCACCCTTCCCCAGGCCTCCCAGCTGCCTGTGCCCGCCTCTCCAGTCTGGGACTCACGGTCCGGAGGCGCCGTGGGGCCCCCTGCAGCCTGGCACTCAGTGGAGACCCCACCCCCCTCCCCTGGGCAACTCGGGCGAATCCCAAGAGCTTGTTCGAAATGCGCCGTCCGGGGGGGCCGGAGACCCCCGGAGTCAGACCCCGCCTTACGAGCGGCCCCCGGTGACCCATGCACGCAGCCGCTCTGGCTCTGCCCGCGGCCTCCAACACCGCACGAGCAGCTGCGCCCAGAGCCGCAGGGACGGGGCAGGACTCAAGGCTCCAGGGCCTGCCGGCCCCGCGGCCTCGCTGGCCTCGTCCCTCCCACCCACACCCTCCGTCCCTCCACCGCGTCTCCGCACAGCCGCCCGCAGCCCGCAGCCCAGGGCGGGCCGGACAGCGCGGGCCAGGCCCAGCGAGGGGCAAGGTTTACGGTTTCCCCGGGCCCAGGCCCCCTCGCCGCTGGCCCCGTCGAAGCCCCCGGTTCTGCCCTTACCCTGCCAGGCGGCGGCCACTAGCAGGGCCAGCAGGTGTCCCGGGCCCATGGCCTCGGCGGAGGGGCGCAGGCTGATGCGGAGCTGGAGGGCGGCGGGGCGGCGGGGCGCGGAGCTGCCAGCGTCAGGGCCACGGCTGGCCTCCTGGACATGCGTCTCTCTCCACCGCACTGGCTGTTTGGCTCGTCTTCCTCTTCGTCCTCCTCCTGGGGCTGGTCCCCTTCTTCCCCTTTTAGCGAGGCAGGGCAACCACAGAGTTTGGAAATCTTGGGTCTTTAGAAGAAAACAAAGCCATGACCCTCGGGGGGAGGGGCTGGATACTGGGCAGGGCCCGAGTCCTTGGCGACTCCGAGCCCGGGGAGCAGGGGCCCGAGCCCTTCTGAGCCACCTCTGGGGACCTCCGGGAGAAGAGACGTGCCCGAGGCCGGAACTCCCAGCCGTGGCACGAACGGGACCCTCTGGAACACCCAGGTGGCCTGGGCTGTAGCTAGAGGGAAGTTGGACCTGGTGCGGAGGAGTGTGATGGTGGCGGCAGGGGTGACCATTTACAGAACACACGAGTCCTTTGCATTTGCTCTTTGCTTTGGTTTCCGCACCAACTTTAGGTGGCCGCTACCATTACTGTCCCCACCTCACAGATGGGAAAACAGGCTCAGCGAGATCAAACATCGCAACCTGAGCATGGCGACATGGTTACCAAATGGTGGGGCTTGGATTTGGATCCAGACAGCCTGGTTGCAGAATCGCCTTTTGTGGGTTCACTGAGTTGCTTTTTACTTATTTGCACAAGGAGTCTAATTGTTCTCCCTCCCGTAGTTCTCAAGAAAATAGCAATCCTTTGCCCCTTTCTTTCCTGGAGACAAGTGCTGCTGTTACATCTTTTCGCTGAGTCTCTTAATATTTTCCTTCCTATTTCTAGGTAGCATGGTTGTGAAGTTACTTCTTGAAATGGAAACATCCCAATATAACATTGATCCAGGGTAATGGTTACTCATTCCATGTGTTTGGGTATATGTAGTTCCTGCTCTTTTTTTTTTCAGGAAGTGTTTTGAATACCAACCAAACCTGACTCAGGAAGAGTCAGGGAAATTCTGAATAGACCTCTAGTGAAGAAATTGAGATATTCATCAAAATCCTCCGACAAAGAAAAGATAGGACTGGATGACTTCACCAGTAAGTTTTACCAACTATTTCAAGAATTAACCCAAGCCTTCTCAAACTCATTTTAAAAAATAGAAGGTGAGGGAACACTATCAACTCCATGAAACCAGCATTAGCATCACACCGATGCTAGACAAGGGCATCCTGAGAAAAGACGATTGGTCAAGAGCCTTTATAAAAGTAGATGCAAGAGTATTCACCAAAAACTCACAAAGCCAAACGCATATTAGAGTGATTATACACCGTTACCAAGTGAGGTTTATCCCTCAGAAGTGCAAAGATGGTTCGACACAAGAAAGTCAACCTATTATACCATGCTAACTGAATTTTAAAATCTCCCCAGAATCATCTCAGCTAATGCAGAAAAAACCTTTGACAAAACCTAACAGGTTTCATGATAAACAACAAACTCTAGGAATTAGAGGTAATGTCCTGAATGTGACTAAGGGTATATATGAAATCTCACAGCTAACTCAATGGTAAGAGAAAGGACGGTTTTTCTTTAAATCAGGAACAAGAAAGGGATTCTCACTCTCACCATTTCTATGCAACATTGTGCTAGACGTGTAGTCAGAGCAGTCATGAAGAAAAAGAAATTTAAAATGAAAAATTAAAAGTGTCTTTATTGAGAGATGACATGATTCTATATGATGCAAAATGTAGCAAAAGCCTAAAAAAGACACCCACGCACCATTGTAGCTAAAGCATGAATTTATCAAAGTTGCAGGATACAAGATTCAGTGGTATTTCTATAGCAACAGCGACTAGGGTGGAGGACTATGGGTGTTTTGGTGGTGAGTGTGATGTGGCAACAACACCTTAGAGGAGAAAGCCTGTTCTTCTAACATACAAGCAACAGTGTAGACCAGTGCTACTTCGGTGCAAATTAAGAGAAATTAATTAATTAAAATAAATAAGAACGCTAGTTTCGTTTCCAGTAGTTTGAGGAACTACCATTCGATCCAGCAATCCCGCTTCTGGGAATCTACCCAAAAGACACCAAAACACTAGTTCAAAAAGACAGCTGTACTTGAATGTTTACCTCAGCATTATTTACAATTGCCAAGATATGGAAACAACCCAAGTGATCCAAGACTGAGAAATGGTTGAAAAAGAGATGGTATATTTACACAATGGAATATTATGCTGCAATCAGAACCAACAGATATGAAGCGATGACATGGATGTGATGACATGGATGGACCTAGAGGAAATCATATGAGCAGAAATAAGTCAGAAAAGAAAAGGACAAAGAAACCGGATGATCTTACCTAGAAATGGGATATAGGAATCGCATGCAAAAGGCCAAGAAAAGCTCAAATAGGCTGACAGCACAGCTAGGGCAGCCTGCTAGGGGAGGGGTGGGAGGAGGGAGGAATTGGGCAAGGGAGGAGTACAGGAAGACCAAGAGGTGGGTTCTAAGATGATGATGGGGTGGAGGAAGACCCCACGGAATGCCATGACGTAATGTCTATGCATATATGTATTCTTTATGCATGAGTATGTAAACAACAAAGAGATTAATAAAAACAAATCAATAAATAAAATCAGCCCCAAAGAAATTTTTAAAAATTTAATTCGCACCAGCATCAAAATGAATAAAGTCCTTGGCAATAACTTTAGTTAAGGAAATGCAAGACATACACATTGTAAATCATAATATACTACTGAAAGAAACTTAGAATATGAAATAAGTGGAAAGGCATCTCCTGCTCATAGCTGACAAGATTTAATATTGTGAAATAATATTAGATCCTAGTGATCTAATAATATAGATCTATTATTATAGATCTAATAATATAGATCCTAGTGATCTATAGATTTCAATAAATCTCTACCAAAATCTCAATTACCTTTTTTTTTTTCTGTAGAAATGGAAAAGCTGATTGTCAAATTCATTTGGAATTGAAAAAAAAATCTCAAATAGCCAAAACAATCTTGAAAAAGAATGAAACCTAAAGAGTCACACTTCCCTATTTCAAAACTTGCTCCGTAGGTACAGAAAGAAAAACTGTGGTGTTGGCATAAGGGTGGGTATATAAACCAGTGAAATAAAATAAAATCCAGAAACAAATCTTCATTTCACTAATTGATTTGCCCCAGAAAAGTAAAAGTACCAAGATCACTCAATCTGGAAAAAACAGTCTTTTCAAGAAATGACGTTAAGAGAAGTAGATATCAACTTACAGAAGAATGAAGGGTCTTTACTTCTCTCTATACATAAAAATAAGCACAAAGTGGGTTAAAGACCTACATATTAAACACTAATGTCACAAAGTCTTCCAAGAAAACCTTGGGGTAAATGTTCACTCTCTAGATTTGGATGTACTTTTTCGTAGCTGTGTCACCAAAAGCACAAGTAATCAAAGGAAAAAAATAAATAAATTTAACTTCACCACAATTAAGCATCAACGAGAGAAATAATAAATAGTACAGACAATAGTAGATAATGTTTGCAAATCATGTCTGTAAGGGCTAGGTCTCCAGAATATCTACATCTATATATGCCAAACAACTCAATTTAAAAATGAGCAAACAAGTTGAATAGCTATTTCTCCAAAGAAGATACACAATGATCAACAAGCACATGAAAAGATGTTCAGCATTATCAGTCATTAAGGACCTGCACACTGAAACAATAATGAGATGCTATCTCACACCAACTAGGCTGGGCTTAATCAAAGAAAATAGCTGACGAAGATGTGAAGAGATCAGAACCCTGGTACACAGCTGGTGAGATGGTAAAATGGCTCATCGGTATAACTCTACAGGTTAAACAGAGTGCTGCCACAGGCCCCAGTGATTCCACTCCTAGATATCCAAAAGAAGTGACAATGAGGTCTCAACCACGTACTTGCACGCAGATGTTGAGTGCAACACTATTCATAGTATCCAAAAGCCGAAGCCATGGACGAGTGGACATTCAAAATGTGGTCTGTCCCTGTAATAAACTGTTATTCAGCCTTAAAGAAGGAATGACATGCACGTCACAATGTGGATGAACCTTGGGAAGATCAGGTTAAAGAAGAGAAACAAGACTCAAAATGTTTCATGGCATACGTCTCTTAAAATCCAAAATAGATAAAAAATTTCAACACAGAAAAGAGTCATTTGACCGCTAGGCTGTGATTTGCCAACCTCTGATTTAAAGCAAAAGAATTACAATGCAGTCTGTCTTTATAGACTACGTAAAATTAAAATTTATTATAATAATCCAACAAAATTTATTATAATACTTTGAAGCAGCATGATATTGTTTTCAGGTAAACTTTGATTATTTTAAGATCTATATTGCAAAACCTAGAATAACCACTAGAAACAATATAAGGTATAGCCAGGCATGGTGGCACCTGCCTTGTAGGCGGCAGCCTAGGAAGCTGCGGCCGGGGCCAGGGATCACAGTTCAAGTCCCGCTGGGGGCACGTAGCGAGACCTAGTCCCAGAAAAATAGCTGGGCGTGGTGGCACACACCTGTAATCCCAGCTACCTGGGAAGCTGAGCTGGAGATTGCTTGAGTCTGTGGTACCCCGGGCAACGAGAGCCTGTGGTTCCACGGGCAAAAATAGTGAGACCTGGTCTCAAACCCCTCCCCCCAAAAAAACCCCCAATATAAAGTATAAGTCAACAGTGGAGATAAAACAGTCATCAAATATACACAGCTAGTGTGGAAGGCCCTCAAATTACAGAAAATGGTGCTACCATTTGATCCAGCAATTCCTTTTCTGGGAGCCTACCCAAAGGTACAAAAACATTAATTCTAAAAGGTACCTATACTCATATGTTCATGACAGCACTATTTACAATAGCCAGGGCATGGAAACAACCCAATGCCCCAAACAGATGAATAGATCACAAAGTTATGTTGTATTTATACAATGGAATATTATTCTGCAATCTACAAGGACAAATTTGATGCATTTGTATTAATACGGGTAGACCCAGAAGGAATCATCCTAGCAGAAAGAAGTCAGAAGAAAGAAATGCTGGATGATCCCACCTATATGTGGGATATAGGGAAAGCAGACAAACAAAAGGACAAATAAAACTTAAAGCTAACTAACTGTCAGCAAACTAAAGCTTAGAGAAAGGGAAGGGGTGGGCACAAGAGAGTCAGATGATGGTTCTCATGTGGCAAGGTGGTGGGAGAACCTTGGGGTAGACAATGTAAAAAATATATACATGTGCAATCAAATAAAAATGAATGAAACGCCAAAAAAAATTAAAAAGGGAAAAAATATACACAGTTAATTTTTAGGAAAACAGGAAAAGAGTAAAAAAAACACAGCTAATTTTTAGGAAAAGAGTAAAAAACCAGATGGAACAGAAAAGAAGATGGCAGATTTTAATCCAACGATATCAACTATTATCTCAAATCCAAGCAGTTCACATGTACCAACTGAAAGCCACAGAAGGTCAGACTGGATGAAAAAGCAGAACTCAACTCTTTGCTTTCTACAAGAAACCCACTTTGAAAGTAAGTCAAAGAATGAAAAAAGATACTCCGTGAAAACAGAAAATTGTAAGAAATTGGAGTGCAACATGACTACCAGGTAAAGCAGTCTTTAGAACAAGGGCTATGTGTAGGAATAATGAAGGCCATTATTAGAGAATGACAAGGGTTTCAGCTACCCAAGCAGAAATAGCAATTGTGAAGGTCTATACACCTCCATAAAAGCGCCAAAATACTTGAAACCAAGCTAACTGAACTGAAGTAAAAGACCAATCTTTGCTAACTGCTTCTCGGTAGCAGAAAGCTAGTCAGTAAGGATTTAGAGTAAGAATACGGGGGACAAAACTTGGCCTGATGTTTATAAAATCCTCCAATAACAGAATTTACATTCTCCTCCCGGAAACCGGGGGCATTCATCAAAATATATCATTTTCTGTCATTAGAAACCATTAAAATTTATTTTTCAAATTTTTTTATTTTATAGATATATTTCACATCTTTGTGTTCTCCGAGGATCCCCCATCACCTTCCCTCCCTGACCTCTCCCTTCCATCTCCACCTCCCTCCCCCACCAGTTGTGTATTTTAGTTTGGTAGCTTGTTCTGACTTTTCCTCTTGACCTTTTGCTTGTTTTCCCTAGATCCCATATATCAGTGACACCATTTAGTTTGTCTTTTTCTTTCTGACTTGTTTCTGCTAATATGCTTTCTTTTAGGTACATCCATATTATCATAAGTTCATCAAATTTGTCATTTTTAATTAATGAGTAATATTCCACTGTATATATGGACCACCTCTTTTTCATCTATTCATCCGTTTTGGGATGTTTGGGTTGTTATAATTGCAAATCCTTGCAATTATAAATAGTGCTGCAATAAACATCTGAGCACAGGTGTCCCTTTGTACCCACACTGAGGTCTCCTTTGGGTAGATTCCCAGAAGAGCAATTGCTGGGTCAAATGGTAGTTCCATTTTCATTAGTTTGAGGGTCCTCCACACAACTTTCCATAGTGGCTGAACCAGTTTGCATCCCTACCAGCAGTGTAGGACTGTTCTTTTCTCTCCACATCCACGCCAGCACTTGTTGTTGCTTTTTTTTTTTTTTTGATGTGGGCCATTCTTACTGGTGTGAGGTGGTATCATTATGGTTGAAAAAAGCCATTAAAAATTAAATTAACCAAAATATACAAAGTATTTCTGGCCCCATGACAGAATTAATGTGAAATCGTTAGCATGAAGTTACCTGGAAAGCCCCAATATCTAGCAACTGAACAACACACTTATAAATAATCCTTGAGTCGAACAAGGGAGACTAGAAACTATTTCGTACTGAATGAAAAACTAACCAAAGATCGGGGTCGCCTCCCAGGGAAGGTCTCTGCATCGCCTGGTTCTGGAGCGTGCATTCCTGGTGCCAGGGACCGTCATGCTCTTTGTCTTCTAGAAAGGAGCTCAGCTCCAGCTCAGCAGCCCAGTTTTTGCAGCTGCCACCCAGAGGCTGCCCGTTTCACTGCCCTCAGACACGAGCAATGCTGGTATCCAGGTCCCCCGGATTGTGACCACCCCAGAAAGTGCCCTCGGGGAAAGCAAGAGGCTGCAGAACATGAGCTCAGCTCTACCGCAGGATGCCTATCCGTCATCGTCATGGCTGGGGCCTGAGGGGCAGCCTTCTGATATAAAGCCCCACGTGAAGGCTGGCTGTAAGCCTCTCCAGCACACTTGAAAGGCGGGCATTTTTTCCCTTCTCAACTTTACTGTCTCAGTTACTTACCTAACTGTATCGTTTGGGGGGGTACATCACACCCCCAAATGTGCACATGCTTCACTAGCTCCTCACCCTTGCCCCAACACCCTTGCCCCTCCTCTCTATTCCTGCCTCTCCCCTGCCCCCTCCCCCACCACCCCCCTGGTAAGCAATATATTTTTCAGTCAAGTAATACTTTTTGTGGTGTTGCTGGTCTTCTTTCTTTGGATTTTTATATTCCACAAATGAGTGACGCCACTCATTTGTCTTTATGAGCTTCCCATTTGCTACACGATCCCCAGGCCCCGCCACAACTCCATAGGCTGTCATTTACAGGCATGCGCCACCGTGCCTGGCCACTGACAATCTTTTCTGATCCTGCCTCAGATTCCTGGAACCTTCCATAGCCAGTTTAGTCTAAGATCCCTTAGGTTGTCCCTACTCCCACCTCTGGTATCTGTCCTTGTGAGATCTTCCATCTTAAAGCTTTCTAAGTTTCCAGCCAGAGATGGTGGCACGTGCCTGTAAACAGCAGCCTAGGAAGCCGCGGTGGAGACCAGGGATCGCAGTTCGAGTCCCGCCGGGGGCAGCTAGCAAGACCTAGTTCCAAAAAAATAGCTGGGTGTGGTGGCATGCGCCTGTAATCCCAGCTACCTGGGAAGCTGAGGCTGGGGATTGCTTGAGTCTGTGGTACCCCGGGCAATGAGAGCCTGCGGTTCCATGGGCAAAAATAGTGAGACCTGGTCTCAAAAAATTTTTTTCTAAGTTTCCATCGTTGACAGAACAAACAGCAGACACACACACACACACACACACACACACACACACTGGCACACACTGGCACACCCACAGCCGCTGTGAAGGAAGCCTCTGCTTATCCTGGAGCTTCTGCCTCAGGGGTATGCTGAGGTCTGGCACACACCTAAGGATCTAGAAGGATAAAACTACCCTCAGGGAGGTTGCCATGGAGATCAGCTTGCCTCAAAATGGACTAAAAATGAGAAAGTGACACCTGAAAACATAAACCTCCTAGAAGAAAATATAGGCAGTAAGCTCCTTAACGTACATCTTGGTGATGATTCTTTGAATCTTTAACTGTTTGAATTAAAGGCAAAAACAACAAAAGTGAAAATAAGCAGGTGAGAGTACATCAAACTAAAAAGCTTCTGCCATCAGTAAAATGAAAAGGGCAGAAAATATATGCAAATCATGTATCTGATAAGGCGCTAATGTCCAAAATATATAAGGAACGTATACAACCTGATAGCAAAAAAAAAAAAAAAAAAAATCTTAGAAAATGGCGAAAGGTAAGAAGAATCTTTTCCAAACATAAGCAGATGGCCAACAGGCATGTGAGAATATGCTCACATTCACTAATCATCAGGGAAATGCAATTCAAAACCACAAATACCATCTCACACCTGTGAGAATGACTGTTCTCAAAAACACAAGAGAAAACAAGTGTTTGCAAGAATTTATGGGAAATGAAGCTTGTGTGCTCTTGGTGGGACTAGAAATTGGCACAGACGCTATAGAAAACAGGATGGAGGTTCCAGTACAGGAAGGTACACGCTCCCCCACATCCTTGCATCTAAGATATGGAAGCAACTAAGTGTCCATCGGTGGCTAAAGAAAGTGTAGTGTATAAGTACAACAAAATAGGATTCAAAATATTATTAAAAGGAATCTTGCCATTTGTGACAGCATAGGTAAATAGACCTTGAGGGCACTATGTTAAGTGAAGTGTATCAACAGAGAAAGACACATGCCATATGATCGTTCTCACATGTGGAATATAAAGAAAGCAAATTGAAACAAGAAACTCATGGCTATAGAGGACACATTTTCCCTAGGGTGGAGTCATGAGGCAGGGAGGTGAAAGAAGCAGGTGAAGGGAATAAATAATAAAAGTTTTCACTACCTTAGAGTGTTAAAAAACATACCAGTACGTGGCTGCTGATTTTTAGCTTTGGTGTTTTAGATCTTAAGTAGGACCTGGTCAATGTTATGCTAATCTAACTCCCTGCACTATCGTTCCTAATCCCAGGTGGTGAATCATAGCTGGACCAAGCTATAGTGTGGGTGATAATCCCATCCTCAGGACTCATGATGGGAAGCGGAGCACGGGAAAGGAGACAAAATAGAAAGGTTCAGGGGCTACAAGAAAAAAAAGAGAAGGGATTTTGAGCTCAGATTAGCCTGAAGGAGAGAATGGGATCAGACTGCATTTATGAATTTTTATTTTTTTTTTGAGACCAGGTCTCGCTATTTTTGCCCATGGAACTGCAGGCTCACATTGCCCGGGGTACCATGAACTCAAGAGATCCCCAGCCTCAGCCTCCCAGGTTCCTGGGATTACAGGCCCGCGCCACCACGCCCAGCTATTTTTTGGAAGTAGGTCTCACTGTGTTGCCCCGAGCGGAACTCGAACCGCGATCCTAGCCCCAGCCGCTTCATAGGCTGAAGCTTACAGGCATGCACCACCGTGCTGGGCTTTGGATTTTATGAAATTTGATTAAAACTAGATCAGACTGAGTGTGGAAGGGTGTCCCTATTGAGGAAAATAACCACCATGAGTTCCAGTGCATTGGAGAAACCTCTGCTGTGAGACCTTCTGGCCAGGGGTCTTCGGATTCAAATTGTTGGTACATTCGCTGTATCCCCGGGGGTTGCAGTGCTCTATAAGTTCCGTGTGGCTGAGCCAAGAAAGAAGGCAGATGCAGATCTCCACAGAAATTATGATTCCATGAAAGATTTTGAGGAGATGAGGAAGGCTGGTATGTTTCAGAGTGCAAAGTGATCTTGAACCTGAAGGGCTTGACTTCCATGGAAGTTTGTCACTGAGTTGTGTTCCTGAGCTGTGAAACGTGAACACTTGGGCCTAAGGAATAATTTCTCTTGATAAATAAACAATTATACTGTGGGGGGGGGGGAAAGAACTAGATTAGATTGGATTAGGACTCGAGTTTTGAGGGGAAGATGAGTATTTGGGGGAAATCTGAATTTTTCTTGGAAAGATCTGATAGAGCATTTGAGAGAGACGAGAGAACGTTTGAAAGAGATAAACCTTTTGGGGGAACTCTGCAAGCTTAGCAGAAGGAGTTTGGAACTGGCTTTTGAAGGAGAGCAGGCTAGCTTTGAGAGGAGAGCTGATCAGGCATCTGGCATCAGGAGCTGACTGTTTTGTTTGGAAAGAAAAAGACCCGGAAGCTGTTGAATCTTTTGGGGCTCCCCGTGCTTTAGTCTTCAAAGGTTGGGAGCTGGACGAAGGCAGCAAAGAGGCATTTATGACGGAATGTTGAACTGCCGTGATGATTCGGAGAGGAGAGCAAGAGGGAGAAAGAGGCCCTAGTCGAACCTTGTGTTGGCTGCAGAATTCGCTCCAGGCTGGCTACAAGTGACCGAGGCCAGAAGACACGGACGTGAGCTGGCAGTTTTGGACTGAACACCACTAAAACTGAGGTAAAACGCACTCAGCTCCCCAAGGTAGTATTTAACGCCACTTATCCTGCAGGGTTTATATCCAGAGTCATAAGAAGTCTCAAAACTCAAAATTAAGAAAACAAATAACTCAACAAAAATGGGCAAAATGCTTCAACAGCGATGATATGTAAAGAGAACATCAATGTCAAGATTTATTTGGGAAATATGACACAAGACGTCGATGAAACACCCCCATGCACCCCTTAGGAGGGCGAAAAGCTGAGCGGCAAGCTGACAGTTCCAAGTACTGTTCTGAGGAAGGAGACAAGCCACTGGACCCCTTTTACAGCTATGGCTTGTGGGGAAACAAACGGTACTTGGGAAACCAGCACAGCAGATTCTAGTAAAGTTAAAGAGAAAACATTTACAATATAATTCAATGGAATATACTCATCTCCCAAGTGAAATGAAAGCTCATTTTCATATAAAATCCTCCATGCGAGCATTTACAGTAGCTTTTTTTGTCATGGTGCAAAAAGTGGAAACTACATAAATGCTCCTAAGCTGTGGAGCGGATAAGCGAACTGTGGTTTCCCTGTGTAACAGCATGCTAGCAGCAACAGCAGGAGCTTCTGCCCTCACGCAGTGACGCATCTCAAACGAACTATGCTAAGTGGAAGACGACAAATTCCAAAGAGGCCGTGCCCAAGATGACCCGCTGGTCCTAGAAAGAGGCTTAGAAGCACGTGCAGCAGAGCTTCACCAGTTTAGGGGCCTTGCCACTCCAGCCCAGTGCAGAGTCCCCAGCTGCTACACATCACATGATGAACCCCTGGCTCCAGCAAGGGCAGCTGTCAGGTTAGCCCAGCTACAAATGAACGTCTGTTTTGCGCCACTGTGGTTTGTGGGACTTGTTTGTTTGTTTGCTTGACAATACAAAAGTAAATAACATAGTGAGCCAGGGCAAGTTCCAGAACTAGGGAGGGTTAGGTTTTCCCAGGCAGAAGCAGGAAAGACCAAAAAGAGCATCTGGAAAGAAATGAACTGCAAGGGTAATAGTCGCTCCAGGAGACATCAAGTTACAGACTCCCAACAGAGGTCGTGGTGGTTGGAATCCCATCCCACCCTCTTCTCAACCCCATTTGTTCTCCTTGTTTTTGTATTTTTACTCTAGTGATCACTGTAAAATATTCCTACATAAACAGAGATCTAGCCCCACCTCTGGAACAGAAACTCACTGGATCCTTTTCTCCTCTACCATAGTCCTTTTCCCAGAAACAATGGTACCCATTGTGTATATGCCCTTCAAAGTGTCTGTTCCTGCGTGTCCATTCTCATCTGTGTGTCCATCCATCCCCATCCATCCATCTAATCATACACACACTCATGAACATATGTGTACATGCATACATACATGCATGCACGCATACATTATAGTCTGAAGAAATTGATGTCTTGCACCGTTTACTGCCCTGCACTTGGGTTTCAACAACTCATCTTAGGAATCTTGCCATGCCCATGAAATCAGGTTGGAAAACAAAGAAAACAGGGTAACTACACTTATAAATGGGAGCACCCACTTGCTCATTAAACCCAGCTGCTCCTTAGGTTCGTCCCAACCTGCGCAAGCAGTAGCAAGACCACACTAACCTTAAGAAGAGGCAAAAGAAGATTTACTCATTCAAAAGTAAACAAATCTCACTGAAGGTACAAGGACCCCCTTTTGCAATCTTACCAACCAGTTCAGTCTCTAGTCCACAGCTGCACACGGCTCCTAAGCCATATGTATCCACACGATGGCAGCCGTCCCACCTTTAAACCAGATGAAGGAACCAAGATGGTGTGGTTGATCCTTCTTCCAAAAGCACAGTTCTTCACCTCAAGTCAAACAAGATGGCGTCATTGACCCTTCTTCAAAAGCAGGAGATTCACATCCAGCGAAGAAACCAGAATGGCATTGTCAGTTCTCCTCCAAAAGGCACAGCTCCGGCGTTCTTTCAGCTTCACCTCTAAAGTGGCCTGAAACCAGCAAGACTCACTTGATACAACACCGGCAACCACTTCAGATGTCTCACGATGAAAACAGCAACCAGCAAGTTCTCTTCAGGTCTCCAGACGATTTCCAAGCTTTGCAGTTTCAAAGTTAAACCAAGCTCTCAGGACGTTTCCAAGTCAGCTTACACGGGTTGCAAGTTTCTCCAACATGCTTCCCTGGGCTCCTCATCTGCACGGCTGGGGATGGAAGCCCACAGTGTGGCTTCCTTCCCTGCCCTGCTGCCACACATGGCAGCAGCAGTTCTGAGGCCTCCAGCCTCCCTGCTGCTTCTCTGCTCTCTCCTCTTCATCACCTTCCCTCCCTCTCTTCTCCTCCTTAAATCCCCTCGTACTGATCTTATCAGGAGATGGCTTGGCTTTCCTTCTCCAAGTTTCTACCCACCAGGGCACAGTGGCTGCTATTCTAATGCACCATTATGCTGCTGGAAGCCACAGCCCCCCCCCTCCCCATTTCACCACATCACCCCTATCATCAGTGCTTAGAGGTCTACCTAGTTTACACAGTTGCTGCATTTGGTCTTGGTCGGAACATGCCATGACTTTTGTCGTGATTGCTCTAATGAGGGACGGGGTGACTTCTGATTTTCTCTTTGCAAACAACACCGCAGCAAACATCCTCGCAGGAGACATGTGGACCGTTGTCTGAGCGGGAGCCATCGCTAGAAGAGGAAGAGCAGCTGGGTGAAAGGCTGTGTACACTGACATGTGGTGCTGGTGTTAAAATTGTCCTCCAGAAAAGACGGGGTGAATGCACTTCCCCCCAGCAGTGCGTGGGAAACCCAGTTTCTCTGTTTTTGCTGAATTAGATCTCACTGATCTTTGCAATGTTCCCCAATCTGACGTGGAAAAATACTTTCTCACGGTGTTTACATGCGCCCTTTTCATGCGTTTGGGCTTTTACTCTCTGTGGATCTCCTCTGTCCTTTCCTCTTGATTCTCTTGCGCCGATTTAGATGATTTTGGTGACTTAGATGATTTTGTTGCAGTGATTTAGATTCTGCCTTTTGTCTGTTAACCCTATTATCATTGATGTGGAAACTCTTTTAACCTATCACTTCTCTCTTGGTGTCTTTATTTCCACAGAAGTTCTTCTTACACAGAAAGTCGAGTCTGTTCGTTTGGCTTCTGGGTTTTGTGTCTCCTTAGGAAGGGTGAGCCTTCTGTGTTTACAAGGCACTTTCATTTCCAGCTTCTCATCCAGGCCGGGATGCAGGGATTTGGTGGAGCACACACTGTCGCCCAGCAGAGACAAGAAAAGGGAAGGTCAGAGCCAGCCAGTGGCCTATCGCAGGTCACACAGTGACTGTGGGGAAAGCTGGAGCCTGGGTGTGAACCTCGGTGTCTCCAGCCCAGGCCCAGACTTCCGCCCACTTCCTGGGTCATCAGATCAATAGGCTTCTCCGCGGCCGTCCTGGTGGCTCACCTGAAGGCCTCCAGCTGAGGCCCCGTCTTCCCTACCAGGGGCTGTGACACCTGCCGCTGGACCCTTCCCTGGACAGGTCTCCAAGATGTAGGGACAGCCCCTGTCTCCCCAGTACCACTGCTCCATGTTGGGCCCTGGAGTTGCTGGCAGCTCTCTTGGGACCTGGGTCCCGACATCTCTGGCCACCTTTGCTGTCACCACAGTGTCCATGATATGCATGTCCTCCAAGTGACATGGACGTTGTCAGGCCCACGCAGTTGGAGGCAGCCCTTCAAGCAGTGGCGACGGCACAATAGGATGCCAGGGACACGGAGGGTGGGGTCCGTGAACAGGACCCAGCTCGTGGCTGCAGAGCTGGCCTTCGAAGAGTCCTCTGGCAGAAAGGAAGGCAGCGTGGGAGCAGAGGCAGTGAGCCAGCTGGAGGTGTGCATGAGGCGGAGGAGGGAGCCGTGGGCCTAAGTGCAAAGGGTCCCCGGCCACTTCACCAGAAGCTCTGACTTTATCTTGTATAATGGAGTTCTTTGCGGGGGGGAGGGGCGGGGGCCGGGCGGGGGATAGCTCCAAATATCGTTCAGGGACCTTAGCCTCAGAATTTCAGGGGAGCTGGGCATGGCGACACACGCCTGTAATCCCAGCGCTGGGAGACTGAGGCCAGGGATAGCCTGAGTCCACAGGTTCGAGACTACCCCAGGCAACATAACGAGACCTGGTCTCAAACAACAAACAAACAGAATTGCAGGGGGACCTATTCAAACGCAGATTCTGGTGTCACCCCAGGCCTATTGAGTCAGGAGTGGGCTGTGGGAGCCGCCACAGGTGACAGGTTCTCTAGGAAGTTCTGAGCTTGCCATGGCTGAGACCCTGGCTTGACCCCCTGCGCTTGCCCCGGGGGAAGCTGAGAACCCCAACATCTAGGGAACGTTTGTATCTGACCTCGGGATGGTTCCCAGCTTTTCTCCGATTCTCACGAAGTCCCCCGCCCTCCGGAGGAGGCTACTGAGGGTGCTGAAGTGAAGAAGGAATGAGGGATGAATCCGGCCCCCTGGGGGCCCTCCGGAGGAGGCTACTGAGGGTGCTGAAGTGAAGAAGGAATGAGGGATGAATCCGGCCCCCTGGGGGCCAGAATGTGGTCTTGTGGGGTGCCCCGGGCCACTCAGTGGGATCCACCTCCGGGCCCAAGATTCGAGGAGGCAGCTCTCGCTCCATGTCTGTCCACCGGGTGATTCGCATCGCTCCTTCCGGCTCCCTCTTTTCAGGGTGCCTCCCTGCTCCTGCCAGAGGGTGCTCTTTCTATGCCCCCGGGCCCCCCAGGGGCACCCCCATTCTAGCACCTTCTTCACCTAGCTCCCTGCTGTTCCCTCGGCAGCAGGCAGCGTGCCACGTGCTCTTTGGCGTTTCCTCGTTGCATCCTCCTCACTGGAGGCGTCTGTGATGGTGCCCAAGGTCCAGAGAAACCAGGTCACCTTCCCAAGCTCATCCAGCAGGCCGAGGTGTGTATCTTCTGAGCAGTGTGGCCCCACGTTCTGCAAGTGGGGGGGGGCAGCCTGTCTGCCCTCCTGGGAGGATGCGTTTGGAGGCCTAACGTCTTCTGAATGCTGTCATGCGCCGAGCGCCCCCCGACCCCCACCCGGGCCCTCCTCTGAGCCTCTCGGCGGGGAGGCTGGCTCCGTGCACAAGCCCCGTTTTGCAGACGTGGACACCAAGGCTCGGCGAGGCCCCGGCAGCAGCCCCAGGCCCCCAAGCCAGCAGATGGCAAGGAGGTCCCGAGCCGGACACCTGGCCCGGAGCCTGTCTGATGACCGCCACGCCGCTCCCCACGCGGGCACCCTCGGTCCTCCGAGCCTCTAGCGGCTGAGCGCCAGCCAGGCAGAGGGACCGCCCGGTGCTCGGTGGGCTGGACGCTGCCGGGGGGCCTCGGTGCCAGTGCCCGGCGCTGACCAGCGGGGATCTGGGCTGACTTCACTTCTGTGTCCGAGGACCTTTGCCGGGCGGGACAAGCCGGAGCGGGCCGTGTGGGCCGTGTCGCCCTTTGCGCAAACACCGCGGGCCCAGCCCTCTGCCTGGCTCTTAGCGCTGCCGCACTCAGACCAGGCCTGGCCAGCCCAGTCCTGCCTGGGACCGGGGGGTGGACGAGCCCGAGCAGCGGCCGCTGCTGCAGCCGGAAAGGCTGGATGTCCGCTTCCAGGGCGGGGCTCGGGTCTGTCTCGCTCAGGGCCCTCGGGCTCCCGTGGGCGGCCCAGCCTCCAGCTGGCGGCCAGGGCCTCGGAGGCGTGTCCTCGCCGCCCCTGGACTGCGCCCTCCTCCCGCCCGGGCCCGTCTTGTGTCTTCCTGCCCCCGAGTTCGCGTTCGGCGCCTGCACCACCATGAGGAGCTGCGGACCCTCGGTCACCCTGACCCCTCACACGGCCTCCCGGTCCCGGGCGGCGGCCTCCCTCCTGCCTGTCCAGCCCTCTGCGCTCGGCTTGTGCCCGGCGCGGGCAGGCGGGACCTGTGCGGCCGCGTGGGGGACTGAGTGAGGGTGAGGAGCGCGGGGCTCCCGGAAGCACAGCGCGCGGCAGATGCTCACGCGTCACGGCTCCCTGGCCCTGTGCTGGGCCCAGAGAGGCGCTGCGGCGGGGATCCCCCAGCCAGCTAGGAGAGAGGCAGGAATCTAAGCGGTGGACTGCCAAGGCTGCTGCCAAGGCCGCCGCCGCCGCCGCTGCTGCTGCTGCTGCTGCTACCGTCAATGCTGCTGCTGCCACTGCTAACGCTGCTGCCAACGCTGCTGCCAATGCTGCTGGTACTGCTGCTGCTGCTGCT
>PVHY01023352.1:0-21103 GCA_004024945.1 Uropsilus gracilis
AAAAAATAGCTGGGCGTGGTGGCACGCGCCTGTAATCCCAGCTACCTGGGAAGCTGAGGCTGGGAACTGCTTGAGTCCGTGGTACCCTGGGCAACGTGAGCCTGTGGTTCCACGGGCAAAAACAGCGAGAACTAGTCTCAAAACAACAACACACAAAGAAGCATGAAACACTGAGCAGCCCCAAAGGAGTTGGAGAGAAAGCATACCACAAAATCAAGAATCTAAATCTAAACAACACGATCTACTGAGACCCAGGAACCCAGACGTTTACCTGGGAAAAAAATGCTTCAGAAAAGGAAGAGACCTATGGACTAAAACATGATCCAATAAACAGCAGCTAGAGAGGAGTTGGAGGGACCAGAGTTGGGGGGAGGGGGAGGTATGCATATCCAAGGGGATCAACAATTAGGTAAAACAAGTAATTAATTAATTAATTAATTAATTAAAAAGAGCAAATAAAGATGCCTGCAAGAGCATCTTCAGTGAAAAAATAAATGTCTTGGAGTAGTTTGAGAGTAAAAAGAAATTAGATGTGTTATGGGTATTAGATTAGATGTAGTATGGGTTAATCTAAAAGTAAATATAAATTCTAAAGAAAATTGGAAATTTCCTTCACCACTGAAAGGCATTATATGTGTAAATCTGTTGCTCACATTCTCCTGAGCAACATCCTGGCAAATATGAGAACACGAACTCTCTGGGGCTGTCCCAGACACAGTGGGTCCCAGAAAAAGAAGAATGGCTTGTGACAAGACTCCTGTGAGTGCCTCAGTCTGTTCCTATGATTTACAATTCCCTCGCAGCATTGACTCCCACCATTTGGTCCAAACCTACAGAAACCTACAGAAGGTCTGTACTTTGGCAGAGAGATGGGCTTATACCATCTTGAATCTATCTTGGGCTCACGAATCACAAATCACCTTCCTTGCCTGTAAAGTTATCAAAGATTTAATTATAGCTGAGAAGTTTGCATCTGTGGCCAGGAAGCAGAGCCAGGTTTAATAAAACCTGAACTAGCTCCCAGTTTCCAAGGGCAACCAACATTGAGATATCCCCTGCATGCCTACTCTAGGCGACAGAGCTGATGAAACATGCCAGTCTTCCCAAGTACAATGTTTTCTCAGATTCATGGATGGCTACTGACTGTGTCCAATAAAATAATTGCTAATACACTTAGGATTGAATGAAATGGCAGAAGATCCAAAATCAACAATCAAGATGATCAACAAAAATCACTTCACATCGGTCTTCATTCCTCTTCCTATAAATGAATAATGTAGTGTAGTTAAGTATGACCCTATAAAAGATGGGGAAGAAGGATGAGTGGCTTCTTTAATTTCCCACACTGTAACATCTAATGTTTGGGGTCCTCTGTGTAATTTTATTTTATTTTTAAGAGACTAGGTCTTGCATATGTTGCCCAGGGTTGTCTCAAACCTGTGGACTCAAGTGATCCCAACTTCAGCCTCCCAGGTAACTGGAATTACAGGTGTGCCACCATGCCCAGCCAGTGTGTAATAATTTTCATAGCTAATAACATACACATTGCATACAACTTAAAAAGGGTCTACAGAAAAATGTCTTCCTTCTTTTTCCCTTAATCCTCCAGATTCTTGTTCCACAAACAATGGTGCAAGAAACTGTTCTAGGTCATAGGATAAAGAGATTAACAAGACAATTACCTGTCTTCACAGTTTTCATTCTAGCATGAAGAGACACCAAACAGCTTTGGGCACTGATAAACTTTATGAGAAAACTAGAAGGCAAACTAAGTAAGGACAGTTATATAAAATCTGGAAGATAAAGTATCTAAAGATTGAAGGAGTGGTGAGTCACGCCCTGCGCTGCTGAAAGGTCAAGTGAGATAAGGACAAAGACTTGGCTGTTGATTTTAGTCAAGTGATGGTTGCTGGTGATGATGAATGTTTCAGTGAGGTGGCATGATCCAAAGCTCAATAGAAGTGAGTCAAAGAGGGGACATAAAGGTTATAACTAACCCCCTGGAGGAAGATTGATTTAAAAATCTAAGCGAGAAAAATAAAAGCCCAGGTGATGGGAAATGTAGGTCAAGAGACTTTTAAAAAGAGGTGTTTTATATCAAGATTTGTTGTATGTCTATGAAATAATCTAGATGATAGAAATACAGGAGAGATCATTTCAGAAATGGAGTCCTTAGTAAGAAAGGGTGGAAATGAGTCTTGGCCTTAGATAGTAGCAAAGATACTCCTTCCATTTTAACAATGTAATATCCTTTCAGAGGATATACACAAATATGTGTGTATAAATGGATGTATGTACATATATTAAACTCAAACAGCAAATAGCAGCACACTCTGTGTACTCTTCTATCATTTATTCTTTTAAAAAATAATTTGTTTTACTGACACAGCATTGTATTATGACATGTAAGTTTCAGGTGTGCATTATTGAGGATGAACATATGTACGTACAATAAACTCACCACTAACCATCCAGTTATCTGAGCATACACTTTATGGCATGCGAGGATTCTACCACTGAATCACCAATGCAACATACGCTTTATGAACTTCCTTACTCCTTTTGAGAGTTGTATAGTATTGCCTTTTATTGCTACACTATAATTCACTTCCAACACTATTATGGATATAGGTTGTTTACAATACTTTTCCATTACAAAAAAGGCTTTAATAACTATCTTTGTACAGATATGCTAATACAGCCGTAGAATAAATTGCTAGAAATGAAATTTCTGAGTCAAACTGTATGTACATTTTTAATCTGGAAATCTGTTCTAATTGTACCTAATTTATACCAATTATATACTCCTAAAGGCCTGTTTCTGCCTTAGCCATTCAGTTTTAAACAAACTTTAATATTTATCATCCTGAATGGTTAAAAAATTGTGTATCAGGGGTTTGCGTTTGTTTTATTACACATAGGGTTAAGTATCACTTAATGTTTAAAATCTATTTATGCTTTCTTTTATGTGAATTCTATACGTGGCTTTGCTTATTTTTCTATTGAGTTATTGATCTCCTTTCATTAATTTGAAGAAATTCTTTATTAAGGAATTTACAGTTTTCTCTCTCATATAGGTTTCAAATGTTTTTTCCTGATTTGCTGCATATCACTATATGTAGAATCTTATATTTATAGTTTATAGTCTATTGTAAGCAAGTAAACAAACACATAAGCAAGTAAGCAAGTACATTATGTACTTTGTAATCTATTACATATGATCTATCTGGGATTTATTTTTACTAAGAAGTTAGGTCACAATCCAGCAATATTTTTTATAATTATACCATTTATGTGTTTATGTTATCTTAACCATTAGATTCCTGCCATGTCAAGAGATAGTTAAAGCAAAAGAATGTCTAAATAATTGTTGACTGGGAGTAGAAGAATTTATAGGCAGTGGGATATTACGAATAGGGAGTTTGTTTAAAAAAATTTGGCAAAGACTTTTCCATTTCAACCTACCCACAACATCTTTGGGTGATTAAAATGTTTGCATTGAGGACACCCAAATGACTTAGGCTTGTAGTGTGTTCATCTTGACTCCATGACTTCTACCTCACTCTATCCTCTTATACTTTCAACCACATTCTGGCTTTCATTCCCATCCAGAACTACTCAATTTGTGAAATCTCTCATTCAAACAACCTGCTTTCTGAGAACAACCTCCTATTATTCTGGCTCTTTGGTTCCTTTCTTCTGCACATACATTTACCCATCTATGCCCAGGTCCTTTGATGCCTCTGATTTCTTGCATCGGTTTCTCTGTGTGTTCCCCTTCATTTTCTCTCCAGCCATACAATTCGTTACTGTAACCACTCTGGTAATCTCTAAGTTCCTTTGTTTATTGGGTGTCTCTCTGCAATTATGGACCAAAACCCATCCCTGGATTATGCGACTCTGTTTTCTCATTCATATAGGCAAGATACCTCATACTGCTAAAGAGAATCATACCCTGTACACACCGGTGCTAATACAAACTGATGATTTCCAAACTCAGCTGAATCCTCAGCATTGCCTGACCATCATATGTATCCTCCAGTGTTTCCATTTTCCATTATGCACAATCTCCACTTCACATTTTCACTATTCTTCTCCAGTCTGCTAGCCCTTCTCCACAAACCAGACTGAACAAACCAATTCTCTCCTCTCAACAGGGAAGTAAAGTGGGTGTTACTCTCCTACTCCACCACTGAGGAAACTAAAGCTCTGACAGGTTAAGAAACGAGTATATGAAGTACATAAATACATGAAATGATACGTCAGGGATTCAAATCAGGGCCTAATCAGTTTTTTTTTAAATTTTTATTTTGTAATTTTCATACCATATTGGTCATGTTTGTATGGTTATTGTTGTCCTTCATATTATACCCCTCCTCCCCATGCTACTCACCCTTTCCCCCTTCTCACCTCCAGTCACTCCAACTCCTCACTCTGCAAGTTGTTGGTCCATGTTTGGTCCACTGGTCTTCTCTTTTTTCCTGGAACAATGTCCTTTTTTCCTGGGTGCAGACTTGCACTCCTGAGCAACAACAGAGCAGGCTGCTCAGATTTCCAGGAGTAACTGAGTTGCATAGTCAGGCCGAGCATATCAGGAACCTCTTGTAGGGCAAATGCATGGTGTACCTCTCCAGGATCCTTTCTGTGTTGTATAGTTCTGATATCTTGGTTTGGGAACCCAACTCCCAGCCACTGGCAGTGGAGACATTACCTGCTGGGGAAGGACTTCCCCAGGTGGTTGATCCAGCTCCTCCCCTCTCTCATGTTAGAGTATTGCCATGGGCCCACAGCCACATCTCTGTGGCTTTCTTCCCCCATTCATTGGTAAAGGAGGGAGCCTCACCCCCGTTGCACAAAACTGTGGACCAGGGGTTTGGTTCGCCAGCCTCAGAGATGATGCAGGTAGAAATCTGAGACAGGTCACCACAATCGCAGGTCTCACGTTCTCGTCTCAGTGCCTCCTAACATGCTGTTTGTCCTGCTCAGTTGGTGAGTGTATCCAGGGCCATCATTACTTTTTTTCTCTCCATTATATGTGCAGCTGGAGAGACTGGTTTTTCATTCCTAGTGCAGGTCTGATTGAGGTTGGAGTAGACCAGAGGGGGACCCCCACCCTGGCAGAGGTGCCCTGCTCCTGCCCCCACCTGAGACCTATAGACCTGAGACCCTAGGCTGCTGGCAGAGGTGTGCTGGAGTTCCCCAAGGGCCTGAGCCTTGTGAAAGGCTCCCAGAATCAGTTTAACCATTATAATGTATAGGCTTCCTGACCAAGCCATCCCTATTCTCCTTAAGTATCTCGCCATCTCTCACCTCCATTCACAGCACCAAAGTCTTAGATAAGTTTGCTATTTCTGTATAAATTATAGCAATAACCTTTCAATTTCCTCTCTCTAGTCTCTAGTTTTAACCCCTTGATTTTCCTCTCTAGTCTTAACCCCTTGAATTTATTTTCCATAATGTCACCAACTTTAATGTGTCTCAGAGTTAAACTGAAACATGTCAGTAATCTTTAGAAGTAACCCAAGTATTTGTACAACATACACAGGAAATCCTTCATGATAGATTAAATAAATTAAAGCATTAATCCCAGTGCCTGGCACAGAGGGAACCATCACTACTTTTAGTATGATATTTTCTATATCTATTCAAATTTCATTTTCTCTTAAAAATATTTGCACACTTAAAAAACTTTCAAACTATGATTGTACTACTGGAGTCCAGGAAATGTATAGTGGCTGAGAGAACCTCCAGAGTTATGAATGATTATCTCTCTGGCCACTACAGACAAATGGAGCTTTTCCAGGAATTGTAGATGGACGGACTGTCAGAGTGCTTCAGCACTGGCTGATGAGCTGGGTATCAGCTGTCTAAGCCTAAAAGAGGTCTTGGGGGTGCAGAGGGTAGTGTGGGGTGGTGGAGATTGCTGCCAAGATCCAGGTTTCAGGCAGTAAGAGATATTTCTACCTGTCCTCTCTGTGCTCTCTCCCACTTTCAGCTTGACCACAACAGATGTGAGGGCACCAAGGGAACTCTTTGTCTTGGTGGATTTTTCTGGCACATTCCTGTCTTCCTGGGACAAACTGGGAGTGGTGTTGTTGGCAGGTTTGTGATTTGTTTGCTTGTGGTCTCCTGTTTGCTAAATGTTCAACTGAAAGACACATTTCTCCAGTTGTCCCTTTTTGTGTTCAAACATTATCCACAGGGATAAAAAGACAAAACAACTTGGACAACCCAGAACCAAAGAAAAGGACCGCTGTAGACAGGTAGGAGGGATACTGATTTTTTCCTTAAACCCCTTTGATCCCATTTCTTCCACAAAGTACTATCTCATTTCCAGAGTACTAGATCCAGGCTAGTTTCAAAGCCCAGGCATATGTGCTGCATGGAGTCCTGTTATAGAGTCAGTGAATTTCAGAGTCTCATAGAAGCCGCTATTTGTAGCTGCCTGACTGACCACTGTTCTGGGGAGAGAAAACCCTTCCTTTTCATTGCCAAAATGACAGTCAGAATGGATCCTTCTGTTTTCCTGATGACCAAAAAGCAGAAATCCCAAGTTCTTCTTGTAGTTGATGCTCCTTGAAGTTCTCCCTTGCTATCTCTTCAGCGTAGCCTCCTTTTCCATAGTAATTTGGTGACTATTCATTGCATATCCCCCATGTATCTGTAACTTCAATTAATCATTACCTTGCTTAGACATATGGTTGTTTTGTTTGTATGCGTCTTATTTTTCCAAGTATAATTTATAAGCCCTTTAAATTTTCTTCAGATGGGAGTATTGTGTTGCTACTTTGTAAATATTTTGGAATATATTTTAACACATTGTTTTAACCTCAAGGAACTTGTTGTTAGACTAGGGAGGAAGCAAGGGCCATCCAGTGACAGTTTAATAACAGGACAAGGCAAAAGTTCAGTGCCGGAAGTGGAAATGGAGACCAGGAAGAGCCATGGGGCAGTGTCAGTCTGAGAGGGCACCTCCTTGCTGGGACAGTTGTCTTGTGCCTTGAGAGAAGCAGTCAGTGGGTGTTTTCGAAGTCCGCCTGGTTTCACAAGTGAATCCAGCCAGCATCGTAGCATTACAGTTGTCATCTTGTGTTTGGCACACTGATCTCTCTGCTTCCCAAAAGGAATTTGTTCTTCTGACAAGCTTAGCTCTTGGCCTGTAGACATCTCACAGCAGAGTTTACTTCTGTCCTCTTTCTCTACTCTCCAAAGACCTTTCATCGCTTTTTTAAAAACTCTTCTTTCTATGAAAAGATTTATCATTATGGTTCAGCTCTCAAAGAAAGAGCCAATAGCAGCAGAATGAACATAAAAAGGATGCATAAGCTCTCTTGTGTGGCTTTCTGGATGCTGCACTGGGGCTTTTAATCCTGCTGCTGTCAAGCTCCATTAGGAGATTTGAGCATCAACTTCCTACCTCTGGGGCCTGGCCTCCCACCGGCCCAGGCTGAAATAAGGATGGTGTCTAAGAAGGGTAATCATGGAGAGAGACAGGTTGGTATGGCAAAGAGCCCTTACTCACATTCCTTACAACTCACTGGTTTCTCATCTCAAGGGGTGCTTATCCTTGGCCATTAGGGGAAGCCATTGTAATGCCATGTGCTGGCATTCAAGAGTGATCTAAAAATAGTAGAAGAGAATTAGTAAGTAAGTATTAGAAAATCAAGGCTCCTGAAGCCCCTGCAAACCCTTTAAAAGGACTGGATTGCTGTTTCTGGGAAGGAGGACTGATACTGAAAGAAAGCTCCCACCTCCACCGCCCCCCACTGTTACACCCCTCCCCCCATCCTCCCAATCCCACCCTCACCCTCACTGGAAGGCAGCAAAGTCATTCAGATCAATTCTAATGATTGATCATGGGGTGACAGGCACTGATGTGGCTTTGATGGGCCCAAGCAACTCTTGGACTCTTGCTGAAAAGATTGGTAGTTAATAGTAGGTTCCCTGGATGGCATTCTTGTCTTTACTTTCGTATAAAATAGAAACTGGTACCACAGAATGTGATGGAGGTATTTGGCTCTCAAGCTGAAATTA
This sequence comes from Uropsilus gracilis, assembly GCA_004024945.1. Taxonomy (NCBI): domain Eukaryota; kingdom Metazoa; phylum Chordata; class Mammalia; order Eulipotyphla; family Talpidae; genus Uropsilus; species Uropsilus gracilis. The sequence goes on from PVHY01023352.1 coordinate 8,035, forward strand.
ACAACTTTGTTATCATCAGCAGAAAACATGCAAGTTATTGTGTTAATTCTAAAACAAGGATTTCTTGGGGGGGGGGGTTGTTTGTTTGTTTTTTGTTTTGAGACTAGGTCTTGCTATTTTTGCCTGTGGAACCACAGGCTCATATTGTCAGGGGTACCACGGACTCACACCATGCCCTGCCAGATTTCTTGGTTTTGATAGTTCCCAGTGTATTAAAGCACTAATGTTCATCAGTAAATCTTGAAAGTTATGTAAAAAAACAAAACACCAGATGGGAGGTCAAAATCATTGATATTAGGGAAAACGAATGAAGTAATTATAGGTATTCACTTTTATCCTTTTCCCCCCACAAATAAATTATTAAAGTAAGTGCTCCTTAAAGGAAAATTCAGTTTACATAGATGCTCATTTGCTGAGCCAGATATTTCATTTGGAATTTTAATTTATGTTTTCTTTAGTAATTTTAATTAAATTTGAAACGAAAGTCATTTTGCAAAAAAAGAAAGTTGCATATTAATGCCCCCGATTAGTTTTAGTGATACAAATTCAATGCATTCATTTTTTGAAATGGTTAGCTGTTCTTCATTTGATTGAAGCAAAGCCTTTTCTAGTATTGTGTGTATATGATGAGTGGGATGAATATATTTAGTAGTGGAGGATTGAGACAAGCTCAGACATAATGACCTGGAAAGAGAAGGGATACAAAAAGCATAAGCTATGAAAAGCTACAAACATGAGGTGGGTTTAAGGGAGCAAAGGAGGGACTGAAGTAGCAATAAATGTCCAGATGACAACCAGCAAATCATTTCTGACATGACAGCCTCAGAGAGCAATACAGAGCTAAGTACAAAGATTTAGGGCTCTTCTCTGGACAGCAAGGAAAACAGTGGGAGAGAAATTTCCAGAGGAAATAGGGCAGTTTGTTCTATAAGACATGAAACATGAAACAACAGCTATATTTATATGGCAGGTTTTTAAGTATAACTTCTGGTATAAGAAGAAAATATTGATTTATATTTTTTCCACTTTTTGTTTGTGGTTTCCTATGAATTTTAATAGTTTTTCCTATTTCTGTGAAAAACAACATTTAAATTTTGACATGGGTTTCATTAAATCTATAGGTCAATTTGGGTAGTAAGAACTTTTTGACAAGATTGATTCTTCCAACCTATAAACAAATGATAGCTTTCTGTTTACTTGTGTCTTCAGTTTCTCTCATCATTGTCTTAAAATTTCCAATGTAGAGAACTTCGAGATGTTTCAGTTAAATTTATTCTTAAATTTTTTTTTTTCCTTAGAGACTAGGTCTCACTATGTTGCATGGGGTAGTTCCAATCCCACAGACTCAAACAATTCCCCGCCTCAGCCTCCCAGGTAATCCCAGGGATTACAGGCACCCACCACCACGCCCAGCTGCTTTTTCAAGACCAAGTCTCGCTGTGTTACCAGGCATAGTCTCGAATGCGCGAACTTAAGTGATCCCTGGCCTCTTTGCCTCCCAACACTTAGATTACAGACACGTGCCACCACACTCAGCTAAATTTATTCTTAAATGTTATTTATGCTTTCATAAATAGGGTTGTTTCATTAACTTATCTGAGAGTTTATTGTTAGTATATAGGAACAAAACTGAGTTTTATACGTTGGTTTTATGTAAAGCAAACTTTACAAAATTTGCTTTTTAGTTCTAAGAAATGTTTTCATGGAGTCTTTAGGATCTTTTAGATACTGATTTCTATAAGACATGTTATCTACAAAGAAAAACATATGCTTTTTCTTTCTCTTTCTTTCTTTTTTTCTTTCTTTCTTTTTTTTGAGACTAGGTCTTGCTATTATTGCCATGGAACCACAGGTTCACGTTGCCTGGGGTACCACAGATTCAAGCAATCCCCAGCCTCAGCTTCCCAGGTAGCTGGGATTACAGGTGCGTACCACCGTGCCCAGGTATTTTTTGGGTATTTCTTTTTCCTGCCTAATTTCTCTGGCTAACTCTTTCAGTACTGTATTGAACAGAAATAGTGACAGTGGGCATCCTTGACATATTCCAGAGTCCAGCCTTACCCTGATATCAGAGTCAGTAAAAAACATCACAAGAAAAGAAAATTACAGGCCAATATCCCTCATACACAAAAATCCTCAGCAAAATACCAGTAAACATAACTCAACAGCACACTAAAAGCATCATGCACAATCAGGAAGTTGAACTCATTCCTGGGATGTCAGTTTGGGTCAATGGATGAAAATCAATAAATGTGATACACCTGGTTAGCCGAACAAAGGATAAAAATTATGTGATCATCTCAATGAAAGCATCTAGAAAAGTTCAACAATTACTGCATGATAAAAAAACTCTCAACAAATAAAGTGTTGAAAGATGTATTTTATCACACTAGAGGCCTCCTGTGACAAGCCCATGGTAATATTATACCCAATGTAAAAAGCTGAAATTTCTCCCCCTTAGATAAGGAACAAGACAAATAGTACATTCTTGAGGGCAAAGAGAGACCATAACTCCCACACTGAGTTCTTTTTTTTAAATAGATCTCCCCCCCACACACACATATTTACATTGCTGTATATCCCGAGGTTCTCCCACCACCTTGTCACCCGTGAACCGTCATCTTAACCTCTTGTGCCCATCCCTCCCTTACTCTATGCTTCAGTTCTGCTGACAGTTTGTTCGTTTTAAGTTTTACTTGCTTGTTTTCCCTATATCCCAGATATAAGTGAAACCGTCTGGTATTTCTCTTTTTCCTTCTGGTTTATTCCCACTAGCTTGATTTCTTCTAAGTCCATTCACATTATCATAAATCCATCAAATCTGTCTTTTTGATTGTTGAATAATATCCCATTGCCACACTGATTTCTTTGGTCTATCAGATCTTTTACATAATCTTGAATAAGTCATGTATACATTCTATTCTATGTATAAAATGGGCTAAAATTTCAGTTTTTGTGTAGCTGGATAAACTTTTTATATGTAAGTTAATTGCTAAAAACATACATCTGTTGAGAAAGATAAATATGTTAATATCCTCCCTATGCTGTGGATGGTTTAAACAAACCCAAAACAAACTAATTGTATTTCTTTACATCACTCCTTTAAGGTTCATTGCAGTTGCAGGAAACATGTATAAAGGCTACAGATCTGAATTTTAAAAATTACTCTTTACTCATTTATTGAATTAACCCATAATTCTTTCATGAATTTTATTCAAGAACCAATTCACTCCTAAGCATCTCATGGTGACTCATGCCAAATTGGAAACTGGATGTCAACTTTCTATAGATAGAAGCACACAGGCCCTAAAGGTCTTTGGCATCTGGTGGAGCTTTTAGGACCAGGGTAGGGACACAGTCACACATACTATTTTACTCTCAGTTTGCTTACAAATACATGAGACAAGACTTCATCATTATTAAAATGCTTATCAGCACATTGTTACAAATGAGTAATATTTGTGCTACCTCCAGAGAACACACTGGCTGCATTCAATCCTGAGAGCAATTCTACTAACTGTAGTTAAGTGATTGTTGATTCTTTTGTATCAGTCAGTCTTGACCACTCAGGACAAGTGACAACAGCCAGAGGAAATGATACAGACAAAGACATGTTAAGAAAGGCCACCTATAGCATGGCTAATAACAGGAACACAAAGCATATAGAGATGCATCAGGGATCCAGGATCCAGGCAACTCCCAAATTTCTGAAAACTATATTTGTTGCACACTAACTATACATTAGATACTGAGCTAAGCAATCTCTTCATGTAAATCTAAAAGGTAGGGAGTGTTCATCTCCCATTTTGCAGCTGAGGAACTAAGGCTAAGAAAGATTAAGTAACTTTGCCAAGGTTACTCTGGTTTTGAAAGAATTCAGTTTATCTGATTAAAAGGGTCATGCTATTGGTCATTTCATTATTGACGATACTGTTTTTGCAGTATGACTATTTGCAATGCAATTCCATAATTTTTAGTTCCCAAAAAAGGATGGATATACAATGCAAGCTTTTGTCTCAAGAGAGGACAGACACTTTACTCATATTAGGAACCAGGAAAGGAAGGAAATTGAAGAAGAAAATGTAAAGCTGAATAAATTTAAATGCAAACAAAATTCAGCCCTTCATGGAGATAGCATGCTCCTGTTCCTTAGATAATTGATTACACTTTACCAGAATCGTAGTTCTGAGTGTGTGAGAGAGATCTCCTCTGCATAATTTCTGGGAGTTCTCACAACTCAATTTCTCATTTTTCTTTTCCTCTGTTCTCTTGTGTGCATATACACTGCCTTTTTTCTGACCCACATTGAAAGAGGCATAAAATCAACCTTCTTCCTTGTTCCCACACCTGCAAATTCACAGAAACACTTTGCTGAGGATGTGGGGGAAGAAAATCACAGAACAGGGTGGCATAATAAAACCCAAGTCTCCTGCTTGTGTGCACTGCTTTCTTCCCTTCTTCCTTGTTGTTGGTATCCCAGAAGAAAAATCTTCCTTTTGTTTCATGGAGAAAAGTTTTTTTGAAAATCAAATTTCCCCCTAAAAATAGAAAGGAAATAGTTGGGTACATTTTCTATTAGCAGCAGAACATACTCCTGCTACAGGTTGGAATAACAATCAAACACATTTCTACTTTTGCAGGAAAATGAATAAATGTTGGCACCACATTGGATGAATAAAGACTTTAAATAGTCTCACTACCGCTTCAGTTTTCCACAAAACCAGATCAGCTCTATCCAGGTTTTGTCCTCAAGATCTTTTTTAAACTGACTGTCAGGAGTTTTTGAATTTCAAATTGTGAGTATAGATTATAGACCTATATAAGAAAAACCACAAAAATAGCTTTACATTCTGGCTCCTCTCTAGAGAAAACTGTGGTCTTAATCACCGATTAAATGATACTTGACATCTTTAGAAAGAAAAGCTTGATATCAGTTCTGATTTCATATGTGTTTTCAATGTCAGATGGCAGAGTTGGAAATACTGAAGAAATTAAACTAACACTCCTTTTTAATATCTCAGAAAACTATTACTTAGGGGGAAATTTATACCTGTATACTTCTATATTAAAAAGGAAAATGGTTCTCAAATCAATTACCTAAACTTTTCCCTTGGGAAACTAGAAAAAAGTTAAACCTAAAGAAAGAAGAAAATAATTAAAATTGGGGTTTAAATAAGTGGAATAGAATGTAGAAATATGATAATCAGTGAGACTGAAAATTTTCATTTCTGCTGAAAACTGCTTCTACATTGCATATTTGAAAATTACCCAGAGAGTAGGTCTTAAAAGTTCTTATCATAAGAAAAATAAATTTTTACGTTTGTGTGGTGATGGTTGTTAACTAGATTTACTGTGGTGATAGTTTTGCAATATATACAAATATTGAATCGTTCCGTTGTATTTGAAAGCAATGTGTTATATGTCAACTATTCCTCAACTTAAAAAATTAACTTAGTAACTATAAACTACTCACAATGAAAAACCCAGAACCAGATTGCTTCACTGATTATACAGTTCAAGGATAAATTAACACCAATCCTTCGAAAACTCCTCCAGAACAACAGAAGGGATCATTTTTCAGTTCATTCTTTATAGCAGAATGAGACAAAAACAAAGAAAGTTAAAGACAATATCCTTCATAAATACTGACACAAAACTCAACAAAATAAGGCCGGGCATGGTGGCTCATGCCTGTAAGCTTCAGCCTATGAAGCGGCCGGGACTAGGGATTGCGGTTCCAGTCCCGCCTGGGGCCCGTAGTGAGACCTAGCTCCAAAAAAATAGCTGGGTGTGGTGGTGCGCGCCTGTAATCCCAGCTACCTGGGAAGCTGAGGCTGGGGATTGCTTGAGTCTGTGGTACCCCGGGCAACAAGAGCCTGCGGATCCATGACCAAAAATAGTGAAACCTAGTCTCAAAAAAACAAACAAACAAACAAACAAACAAAAAACTCAACAAAATACTAGCAAACCAAATTCAGCAACAAGGAAAATGCTTATGCACCTGGATCAAGTGAGATTTACCTTAGCAATCAGGGTATTTCAGCATCCAAAAATCATTGACTATAATGTAATAAACCATTTGAAGAGCTTTTGTGACTCAACAAGAAAAAGTCAGACAGCTCAATTGAAAAATGGATCAAGTTTTGTACAATTACAGAAGAGAAATTTTCTTTTATTTTTATTTTCAAAGTTCTCCCATCACTGTATCAGTCATGAACATCATTGTAATCCCTTATGCTCCTCTCTCTCCTGACTTTGTCCTCCCCCTCCCTTCCCTTCCTTTGCTGTATGCTTTAGTTCTGTTGTCAGTTTGTTAGTTTTAAACTTTTTTTTGTCCTTTTGTTTGTTTGCTCTATAGCCCACATATAAGGGAGACCATCCAGCATTTATCTTTTTCTTTCTGGCTTAGTTTGACTAGCATAATTCAAAACAAAATTTTATTCATTTTTCTAATTTTATTTTTTAATTGATTGCACATACATATATTTTACATCGTTGTCTACCCCGAGGTTCTCTTACCACCTTGTCACCCATGAGCCATCATCTTAATCTCTTGTGCCCATCAGTCCCATGATTTACCATGTGCCTTCTCTCCCCCCCATCTCCCCCATTCTTGCTTTATGCTTTAGTTCTGCTGACAGTTGTAAATTTCCCTTTTGCTTGCTTGTTTTCCCTATATCTCACATATAGGTGAGATCATACAGTATTTCTCTTTATCCTTCTGGCTTATTTTTGCTAAAATGTTTCCTTCTAGGTCCATCCAATTATCACAAATGCAACAAATTTGTCTTTTTGATTGCTAAATTATATTCCATTGTGTATATATACCACAACTTTCTGATCCATTAATCTGCAAAACAGACATTTTAAGTAGCTTATAAATACAAAAATCTATTAAGATTTTGGGATATGAAATGAAGATCACAATTTGATACCATTACATGCTCACAGATTGACAGAAATGGAGAAGTCTGTCACTTGGGCAAAGATGTGGAGAAATGGAACTACTATACATCTTCTGTAGGACTTTAAGTTTTGTGGCCATTTTGGTTAACAATTTGGCATTAACTAGCAAAATTGTATATAAGCATACCCTATATCGCCTCATTCCACCCCAAGTTCTATACCCTAAAAAGACATTTGTACTCACACATCAGGAAGTATATACAAGAATGTTATTGGCAGTAATACTTATAATAGCCCTACTACTATATGCAACAAAATGGATGGTATCACAAACATATCCAAGTGAAAGGAATATCAAATACACACAAAAATATTCATGCTGTGTTATTTCATGCATAGATGTTCAAAAGCAAGGAAAATTTATAGTATTCAAGGATGCCTAACAAACTGACAAAGTTTTATAGGTATATAAGCAGTAATCAGCACAAGGTCAGTGTAACTTCTGCTTTAGGGGGAAGGAGAGATCTTATGAAACTGAATGGTGTGTGAATGTGTTGATTCCATGGTGATGGTAGCGCCCTGGGTAGTGACTACTTAGGTATGGGCCATGTGATTGTTAAGCTGTAGATGTTGATTTTCTTACTTTCTGTTTAATGGTTTATAACAATAGAACATCTCATTTTCCTATTTTGCCTTTGAGATAAAATAAGAGGGGGGAGGAACTGAGGTGTAGATCTGACTGAGAAAAGGCAGCACATGAAAATCTGAAGTCAAAATTTAAAACCCGTGAAGACAGAGGAAAGGTGGTGTTGAAACCATAAACCTGATGGAATGATTCGGTGGGTAGCTTGCCTTTGTAAGTAGAGCTTTAGAAATAATAAAGGCTTCTTCTAGGGCTAAATTCCTGGCTGCTTTTCTTTACAAGTTGAACCTAGATTGAGGGACTACAGTTTTTCAGTTTTCTTAAATTGGCACATTGTTCACCATCGTTTTGACCCTTGCAGATAGGTGGAAGCGCATTCCCTCCTAGAGCCTTAACCTGGATGCTTCGGTGCTCGTCTCCCACTCCACACCGGGAACTTCAGTTCAACATCGGGGACCAGAGCCAGGAATACACGACCTGGCCGGAACAGTACACGGTCCATACTGCCATGCTTTGGAAACGGCAAAAGCGATGGTTTCCTATCCACTTCCTTCCGTTTTGTTCTCCTACATGACCTGAATTACTGACGTCAGAACTCATTGCTTGGGGTCCAGCACAAAAGCATTTCCTAGAGCTTTAAAACATTTTTTTTTAAAGAATAATGTTAGACAAAAAAACGTCAAAACGGCAAACGTTTCGTCTTCGTGTTAGGAGGTGAGGAGGTGAGGAAGGGCATAGCTTCTTTCTAGACACACTCACGACGCTATCACAACTCTGATTACTCACGGACTCCTTCCCTGCCCCGCCTTGGGGACCCGGCACCCCGAAGCAGAGGGGGCACCGGGGTGTCACTGGACTCCCAGGGCCGTAACTCGGAAAACAGAGGAGCCTTTCAGGCGGCTCTCGAGGCCAGGTCCAGCGGACGGCGACACACCCTGGTCCTTGGCGGGCTCATTCTCAGGGTTCATAGCGCGCGAAGTCCCCGGCCCGAGACCTCCCCCAGGCGACCAACTCCCCCGTCCCCATATTTCAGGCAAAAAGGCAGCGTCCTGCAGGGAAACTCCGCGGAAGGCACCGGCCCGCGCCCCGCAATCCCTCCCTTCGCCCTGGCGCCGCAGCCGAGCCGGCGGGGGATGCTCGCAGGGCCCCGGCCAGCGCCAATCAGGTCGCTCGGTACCTGCCCCCCGCCCCGGCCACCTGGAGGGGCGACGAGGTTCTCGGCGCCGTGCAGGGCCAGTCTGCGCCGCGCCGGGGAGGGCGCGGGAGCCTCACGTGGGTTTCCCCAGCCCCGGCGCCCGAAGGACGCGGCCGGCCCTGCGGACACCAGCCCAAGGCGGGAGTCGCGGCGGGAGCGGAGCTGCTCGGCCCGGGTAACTAACTCGCTAGCCGGCTGCTCGGCGCCGAGGGTCCCCCGCGAAGAGAGAAAGGGAGGGGCGGGGCAGAGGCGGGCCGAGGACCCCGCGGGTGGACGAGCCGGCCGAGGCGGACTTTCGAGGGCGCCTCACACCCGGGTAAGCGCGCTGGGGCCGCCTCCTTCCGCCCGCCCGCTCTTGACCGAGCCGGGCTGGATTCGGGTTCGGGTCCGGGTCCGGGTCCCGGCCCGGGTCGGCGCTCGCCAGTCCCGCTCCGCAGCTAGAACCGCTCGCTCCGAAGGGGACGGCCGTGCCGGGGCGGGCGTTGGTGGAGGGGGGCTGGGGGGGGGGGCGCCTTCGGCGTCCTGCCCAGGCCGCGGTGGCCGCGTCCCCACCTCGGGGCTGGATTCGCCGACCTGCCCCATACCGCCTTCCGCCCGGCCGGACCCTCCCTGGACGCGGCTGCCGCTCCTCGGAGACCATGCGGCGGCCAGGGTGGACCCCGCTGCACGCCTCGCGGGACCGCCCGGCGCGCGTGAGTGAGGCGGGCTCCGGGCCGGGCTCGGGGCGCCGGGGGGCTGCGGGCGGGCGGGCGGGCGGCCCGGTGCCGTCGGTCTGTGGGCCCTGTTCGTGTGAGCTCGCGCGCGCGCCCCTGGGTCAGTCTGGGCAGTTCTTAAAGCTGGACAGTATTAGGAGGGCGGACTCGTGTTCGCGGTGCCGGGTCCGGGACTGCCCGGGCGGGAGCGCTTGCCGGGTTTGCAGAGAAACCGGGCTCAGCCTGGCCTCTGCCCGTTTCCTTCCGAGGCCCCAAGGCTGGCGTCCCTCCCCCGGTCCTGCGCGCAGCTGCCTGGGCCGCCGGTCACCTCGAACCCAGCACTCAGTGACCCGAAGGAGGCAAGCAGGGGACAAGCAGAAAGCAGTGTTTGGAGAAGCCCCGAGTTCCGCCGCTCTGGAACCCCTGCTCCGCGAGTCCGGCTACCGTGGGCGGGTGGAGCGTCCAGCTTGGCGCGCGGAGAGACGCCTTTGGAGGGGTGGCTTGCTTAGTCCTCCGGCCGCGGAAGGCAAAGGCTTGCGGGCTGGAGATCTGTTTGCCCTGAGGTGTTCCTGGGCTGCCTGCACTGTCCGTGTTTTTCTGCCGCACCTGGGCTTGCTTTTCCTCTGGGTGGAACTGCAGGGTCCGGGAAGTTTGCTCTTCCGAGCAAGTTTGACGCGGCCGGAGTCGACGGGGGCAGGTATCCCAATGGAGGGCTGCCTTCAGGTGATGCATTTTCACGATTTTTTGTTTGTTTGTTTTTGTTTTTTGGGTTTTTTTTTCCCGTCTGTTTAGCTGGGGAGGCGCCAGCCTTGGACCACATTCCTGGCCTGGCAAGAGTGTGCGCGCAGGACAAGTGTGTTGTGAGGGAGGGGGATTCTCAGTCGCAGGGTAGGGAGCTGATTCCCAGCTCTGTAAGTGGCAGAGGTGGATGGATTCGCAGTCAGAGCTCAGCGCCTAGCCAGTCCTGCGGTGCTGTGCCCGAACCCCGCTTTATACCGTGTGAGAGACAAACAATGATGGAGGCGCATCTGGTCCCACGTGGTCACTTTACCTTGGGTGTACCGGGATTTGGAGTCTTCCCTGGAATGGCAGCTTCCTTTCTGTACTAATGAAGTACTTGGAGTACAGTGGGATCCTGCCCCCCTTCTTTTAAACTGACAGAAGTGGGGCAAGGGAGAGAGAGAGCAAAGGTACGTTCTCCAAAACACGATTATAAATTGCTCAGCCCTCTCTGGAGACTCTAGCTTCGGTGTCTAAGAGGATCTAAACTAACCTATGGGGATAGGGAGGGAGGCATGTTGGCACTCAGGGAGGAAACCAAGTGTGGCAGCTAGAGTTCACCGGTGCCTTTGCTGCAGCATGGCCATGATTTCTGGGAGATGAAGTGAGGGGGCACTGTGAAGCTGGGGAATGCCTGCCAAGTCCTTTGGGGTGGAAGTGAGGGTGCTAATGCTTGATAGAAACCCTGGTTGTGGTTATCACGGACATTGCTAGTAGAAAAATACATTTAGTTACCTCATCAAAAATATTATCTGGGGAATAGCAAGCAGATGCTGTTGCTGATGAGACAGGTCCCTCATGTTTTGCCCAAGGATCTCTGTTCTGTCTCTAGCTAGCCAGGTGTCATTGGAAATTAACTCCTTTTAGTCCAGAGAATACCCACCCACCAGAGATGAGTGTACAAACACCACCTGGCAACATGAGGGCCTGGCACAGGAATGACCCACTCAGAGGGCCAGTGTGGCAATTTAGTTTCATGTCAACTTTGAAGGGAGGCATGAGTGGATCAGAGCGGGAGTTGGGAATCCCCTGGGTGGCCACAGATGAAAGCCATTTGGCCCTGACTGGGTCATTCCAGAGCCTGTCAATTGTGAAAAGTGCCTTGAGGTTTAAAATCTGGCCTGAGGGTTATTAGCACTAATGAAACCTGCTATCATTTATTAAGCATGTGCCAGATACAAGGATTTTTTAAAATCAGTATTATTATCTCCAGACTTTGTGTGAGGGAGACTGAGTTTGGGAGTGGTTAAATAATTTTGCCAAGATGACAAAGCTAGTAAGTAGTAGAACTGTGTTTGGAAGCCAGGTCTCTGCTCCCAGAGGCTTTGCTCCTTCCACAGGCCACCCTTCTCCCATTAAGAACAGATACATAGAGAAAATCCTCCTATTAAGAACACACACACACACACAAACACACAGAAAATTCAGAGTCACTGTGAATAAAGATTGTTATTTTTTACATACAAGAGATGCTGGTGGCCCCATCAGACTGTAGAGAAAGCATTGGCTTGGTGAAACAGAAGGCTATTCGTTCCCTCTAGGATTCAGGGCTTTCAATCATACACAGAGGATTAACTCTCTAATATGTAAAGTGCCAACTATAATGACATACTTATTTACCTTTCAATTAGCAAGCTTCAGAAGGATTAATAAACTGTTGAGATTCTGGGAAAGCACGCACTTTCTTAGATAGCTGGTAAGAGATTAAATTGGCACAATTTCTTTAGAGGGTGTTTTAGACATAGCTATAAAATTAGAAGTGTCCATGCCCCCTGACCTAGTGATTTCATTTCTTTACTTTGCTGTTACACTTGCTTATGGGCAATGAAGATAAATATACCTTAAAGCCTGGCTTGAAAAGAGAAAGAAAAACTCATCATTTGAGGACTAGTTAATTATCTCATGGTATTTTTAGAGGAATAATGTCCTATTCATTCCTTTAAAAAATACATTAGAAGAAATACTCTATGATTGATATGGAATGATTGCCAAAACATATGGCTAAGTGGAAAACATGCTAAGAGAGTTTACAATATGCTCTGTTCATCTTATAAAAGATGAAGAAGAGAGAATCCCCAGATATTTGGTTGTCTATGCATACCTATATACAAAATGCTTATTATTATCTGTAGCCTCCAGGGAGATTAGACCTTCAAACCCCTTTGTACCTTTGCAAAATTGAACCATGTGCATACATTAGCTATTTAAAATACCTTCTTTTCTTGCCCATTTGCTCAAGCTCTTCTTCAGCTGGATAAAGTGGAATGGCACTCCTCCAGTTGCTTGAGAAGTTCCCTTTGAAACAGAGGCCAGTGGGATTATGTGACTGCACAGGGTCCTGAGCACCCAGAATTCCTTTGAAATAGGAAGGTTGTGCTTAGAAAGTGTGTGTGTGTGTGTGTGTGTGTGTGTGAGAGAGAGAGAGAGAGAGACAGAGACAGAGACAGAGAGAGAGAGAGAGAGATTCTGTCTTCAGACATCTCAAGCTGGGTAGACAAGATGTGAAACCTAGTTTTGAAAATAATATGAAAAAATTGAAGCTACCCCTCTTTTACTGCCCTGATGTTCCTCTTGAGGATAAAGCATCTGTACCCAGACAGCATTAGGTAAAGGAGTCAGGGGACTCTGAGATTGGATATCAGAAAGGGCAGAAAATATATAGAAAATTGGTTTGTGGTGATGGATTTAGCTCTTAGACAGGAGAGAATAAGTATACTTGAAAATTATTCTGGGGTCTCAGACTCTGTTCCCCAGAGGAGCAAGGAAGATTGTGCTGCAGTGGTCATAGCACCAACCTGTGTATTTCTGAATACCTTCCAGCAGTATACCTGACTGGGTTCCTCCATCCCCCCA
>PVHY01023353.1:0-21091 GCA_004024945.1 Uropsilus gracilis
CCGCCAGTTGTGTCCTTCATTTTGGTTGTTGGCTTGTTCCGGGTTTTCTTCATGGGTTTTTGTTTATCTTTCCCACGTCCCATATAATAGTGAAACCATTCGGTGTCTTTTTCTTTTTGACTTGTTTCTGCTCATATGGTTTCTGCTAAGTACATTCACGTAACCATAAAATCATCCAATTTGTTGTTTTTAATTGATGAGTAACATTCCAGTGTGTGTAGGTACCACGTCTTTTTCATCCATGTGAAATTTACATATGATTAAATCATTTAATTAATTAAAATAAATAGAAAAATAAATACATTCAACCATGGAGACGAAAGAACTATACACCCCAAATGTATCAATTCTATTATAAATTGTCTGCAATTCTGATTGCATGTTTTCCACTATTTTACCACTTAATTTTGTATTTAGTTTAAATATGTTATCATTTTCTAATTACTCATTGAATTCAAAATGCATCTTATATTTATACAGCGTGCAAATAAACTCATACTAAAAAAAAAAAAAATCCTGTCACCAGAGGGAGGAGGACATGTCACAAGATTGGGACCCAACTTTGCCCTGTTCTCTTATATTTAGAAAACTCTTGCTCAGACAAAGCTACTTCCCAGCAACTTGCTTCCAGGCTCAGAGTTCTGTTCCCCAGTCAGGACATCTATGCTGCAGGGATCACACTGCGCAGGCCTTGGGCCTGGGAGCCCGCCGGGGCAGCCAGAGGAAGTCTGTGGTGCCAGGAGCTCTCGCTGCCCACAGCGTTATGGGCCTGGCTGTGGGAGCACCATCCCCGGAGCCCTTACACCTTGGGTGGGCAAAGAGCAGGCTGGCAGGGACATGTCTCCTGATGGGCCGGCTGAGTCAGGGCGCAAGGGCTTTCAAGGTGTTGTCACAGCAGAGTCTGGCTTCCCTGCCCCATGCCCACACCAGGGCTGGCTTGTTCTTTGTTGCCCTGCAGCCCTGACCCTGGCTGGGCCTCCAACCCCACTACCTGGCCGAGTCCTCATTCCCACGGGTTGACTTCAGCTTCTTTTCGAAGAAAGAAACTGCCCAGATTTGAGGCGAGCCCCACCCTCCGTGACAGTCACAAAGAATGTGTTGCCAAGGACCGGGAGGTGTCTAAACACACGTGTTTGGTGCCCTGAACATAAAGCTCGGTCATGGCATTTCTCAGTTGCAATGATAGAGCCAGTCTCCTCATCTATAAAATGGTGGTGGTGATGGTGGGGAGGCGAGCCTGTATTCCCAGGCGTGGGGAAGATGAAAAGAACACCCGTATGGGCCTTTTCACAAAAGGGAGACTGAGGCAACCCGCGCCCCAGCAGGATTCCACACTCTGGGTACCATCTGCTCCTTCGGGGGTGGGAACACCTGCTCTGGGATGTGCCATTCACAGCTAAGACCCCACAATGAGGACCCCCACTGTGTGGCCTTTCGGATATCACATGTACGAGGGAATCCGGAAGAAAAGGAACGTGTTTAAAGAACAGAAGTTAAGACCTTTGAGGGAAATCTAAAATCATTTAGATGATGGATTCTGGGAAAGGACTGAAGGAGAGAGAGCAAGAGTTGGGCCGAGACCACAGGCAGCCTGCGATGGACTCCTGGCAGGAGATGGCGTGGCAGAGCCCTACTGCAGGTTGCCAGGGAGGGCTCCTCCACGCGGGGTGCAGCCTTTGTCCATCTGTGCCTCAGTTTCCCTCCCAGTACGTAGGAACCCCCAGCGGGCTCTTCTGCGGGTTAGAGGAACGAGTGACTCTGAATCAAGCAAGCAACCCAGTGCTGCTTGTCCTCAGGGCTCTGCAAGTGCTGGTTAGTAGTGGGTTTCCTCTGCGGTGTGAACACAGGGAATCAGGGTCTAGAAGCAGCCAGGGTGAGCTGGGACCCCAGCTGAACTGTCTCTTTAAGTGAGAAGATGTGTCTGGAGAGCTGCCTCTCGCCAGTACCTAAGCAGAGGTCCCAGTGCGGGCCTGGTGCCCACCACCTGCCAGCGCCTTTCACTGCCAGGTGCAACGAAGGAAGACCCGTTTCCATGGCATTCCTTGGAGTCTGAATCTTGCTAACAGCACAGCACCTGGGCAGAACCCGCTGGCTGGCCTCTGCATGCCTGAGGGCGCCAGGGACCCCTGAGCCAAGTCCAAAACAGTTCTGCAAAATAACGGCCAGTGCTGGGTGCTCCTCAGGCACGGTGAGGGGGCCTGACATGGTTCTTTGAGGATGCTGGCTCTCGTGGGCTTCTTCCAGAGACTTCAGCTAGGCTGGCTTCGCGGGGGCTAGGAGTGAACGGCAGCAACTGTAAGCTGTGTTCTCATACTTTAAAATGTAGGTTTGGGGCCGGGCACGGTGGCTCGTGCCTGTAAGCTTCAGCCTATGAAGCGGCCGGGACTAGGGATCGTGGTTCGAGTCCCACCTGGGGCCCGTAGTGAGACCTAGTTCCAAAAAAATAGCTGGGCGTGGTAGCGTACGCCTGTAATCCCAGCTACCTGGGAAGCTGAGGCTGGGGATTGCTTGAGTCTGTGATACCCTGGGCAACGAGAGCCTGCGGTTCCATGGGCAAAAATAGCGAGACCTAGTCTCGAAAAAAAATAATAAATAAATAAAATAAAATGAAGGTTTGGTTATTCAGCTAGAGTGAGGCAGCTGCCATTGATAATAGTTTGTTACTGACTTCCCAGCAGGACAGGTGGTGCCAGGCAGGGCCAGCAGGGAAGCACCAGGATCTTCAGGAGGCAGAGGGGGGCAGGAGGTAGAGGGGGGGGCGGCAGAGGGGGACATGAGTCTTTATTAAGGTATTCATGAGAAGGAATGCGTGAGAGAGTAAGCAGGTATACAATTGGCTATTTTATTTATTTTTTTACTTGTTTGTTTGTTTTTGAGACCATGTCTTGCTATGTTGCCTGGGGTAACCCGCGGACTCAAGTGACCCCCAGCCTCAGCCTCCCAGGTAGCTGGGATTACAGGTGACTGCCACCGCATCCAGCTGCTTTTTTGAGATCAAGTCTCGCTATGTTGCCTGGGGTAGTCCCGATTCCCCGGACTCAAGCAATTCCCAGCCTCAGCCTCCCAGGTAGCTGGGATTACAGGTGACTGCCACCGCATCCAGCTACTTCTTCAAGAGCAGGTCTTCCTATGTTGCTTGGGGTAGTCTTGAACCTGAGACCTCAAGCGATCCCTGTCCTCTTGCCTCCCAGTGCTTGGATTACAGGCACGTACCACCACGCTGATCTAAAATCAGGTATTTTAGATAATTTCAGGGTGTAAGGGGGGCCTCTAGTCGTCTGCTCCCCGGCCCTAGAGCCAGGGAGTAGTGGCTGAGAATGCAAAGCCCTAATAAAGGAGTGGGATGGGGGAGTGGGTCTGATTAGTTTGCATGGGGAAGGCACCGTTGCAGGAGTATAATTTGCCCCATCCAGGAGCTGGCTAGTCTGGGAGGGCATTCCCTCCAGGCTCTGCGCGGCCCAAGTGGTCAAAGCGTTGAGATATAGAAAATACAAAGGCAAGGCTCTGACGGTCCCACTTGTTTCACCAGTTCAACCCCAAATGCTGACAAGGAGGAAGGAGACTAGCTATCGCATGCATCACTGGTGCTGATATAAAATGGAACAGACACTTTGAACATACTTTGTCAGTTTTTAAAAAACCTAGGCAGACGTGTGCCGTCTGGCCCAGGAAGGACATAGAAATGGAAGCCACGGCCACACAGAAGGCTGTACACCAGTGTTCCTAACTTTGTGACAGTCCCTGAAAGCCAATCTCAAAATGTCACATAGACTGTGATTCCATTTATGGAACAGTCTTGAAATGACAAGATGAGAAATGTGGAGGAGAGGATGCTGGTAGGGAAGTGCCCGGTAGTTCTCTGTCTTGCCTGGGGAGGTGTTTGGGGAACCTGCCTGTGAATGGCGTGGTCCCCACGCAGACTCTGCCAGTGAGAGGTTCCTAGCTTTGGCATTGTACCACAGGATGACCGCATAACCTTGAGAGGGACGGGATGACCCAGGTGAGGGGATCTCTCTGTCCCCAGGAGTCTCTAAGTACTCTGAATGAAAAGTAAGCAGATCTTAACACTTAGCTCTGATGGGAAACAAAACCCCCAGGGACCTCGGGCTGAGTTTGGTCAATGCTAAATCCTCGGGGGCAGGGATGGTGTTGGTGTCTGGGCTCTGCTTTCCTTTGCATCTTCAGAGAAGAAAGTTACTGTTTCTTTCTCTGCTCTACCCCAGATGCAGCCATGATTGTGTGGAGCACTAGGCTTTAGTGAGGACTGGCTTGAGCTTCCATCTGTCTGCATTTAGGAATGAGGATGGAGCCCACCAGCCCCTATTTCCCTGTGCCAGGGAGACATTTCACCTGGATCTTTAGAAATAAGAAAGTTGATGAGGTTTTATGCATCCAACCAAAATGAATCTTACCTGGGAAGTGCTTATGATCTGTAGTGAAACAACTAGGAGACAGTGCTGTGCCTGTTGATTGTGTTCATATCTAAACATATAAAGCCTATAAATAGAAATGGGGTGAGAGCAGGGCATGGTGGCACGCACCTATAATCCTAAACACCGGGAGGCAAGAGGACAGGGATCGCTTGAGTCCCTGGGTTAACTACCCTGGGCAACATAACAAGACCTGGTTCTTGAAAAAAGCAGCCAGGTGCGGTGGTGGGTGCATGTAATCCTAGCTACCTGGGAGGCTGAGGCTGGGGATCGCTTAAGTCCTCAGGATTGGGACTAACCCCAGGCAACATAGTGAGACCTAGTCTCAAAAATAAAAATAAATAGGGAGAATAAGAACAAAGGAATGTATCTATGCTGTTTTAACAGTTTTCCAACAATTCATGATGTTGTGATATTTTTTATTTTGAGTGTCATTTTACTTCTTAACTGCAGCCTTCAAAATGGCCCTGTCCCTTGCCCCCAGCAAGCACTTTTGCTAGCTATGCATGCATCCTTCCACGTATGCTTATGTAAATCCATGTTGGCTAGAATAACACTCCGGTTTTCTTTATTCCACCCCAAAAGTTGTATGCTAAGTGCAATTTTGCTCCTGCTTTTTTCACTTAGCAAGCTTTCCCAATCTGTGCAGGGTATTTTTTTTTCTAAATAAATAAAAGGGGGAAAAACAAGCAAATAGCCATGTGAGCGCTGTGCCTGCGGAGGGAACCTGCAGAGGGGAATCCTGCACTCGGGACTCCCTGGTTGGGCTGAGAATTTAGCTTACCTCCTCGCACTCCAAACCCTGCTTTCCACCTGTTTCCTGGTGAAATGGATGATCCTGTCCTTCACCATTTACCAGCACGCTGGCTCCCTGTCCGGGTGATCAGACAAATATGGGTTTCCATGTTGACTCATCACTTTGGGTACAGGTAGGATAGGTTTCTGCCAGCTGCTGGGGCACCTACTTCCTTACAATCCTATTCCCCCCACCTCCACCCTAAAAAAGTAGGTCACTTGTATGACTCTAACAGCCTCAGTTACAGCTAAAGTTCACGGGCCTTCATCTTTCCTCCCTTCCTGTCTGCTCATTTGGCTACAAAAAACAACCTAGAGGTCTCCTGGCGCAGCAAGAGCTTCCAGGCTTTCAGTGTGGGAACTGAGGGGTGTTCTGGATTTGTGGGGGCTGCCGGTTCATCAAGGTGCAGGCCCCTTGTGTCAAAAGTGGCATCAAGATGCAGACTCCACCTGTGTCAAAAGCTGGAAGTGTCTGTGTGGACAGGCCTGGCCTCCAGGGGCATCGGGGCCTGAGACTGGGCTGATGGTAGGACAGGCTGCAGGGATGCAGGTTGAAAGTGACCTCAGCAGTGGTCCCTGCTCAGCGATGTTTCCTGTGTCCCAAAGCTGCATCTTCCTCCGTCCTGCTCCTGGATATTGTTCTGCAGGAATAGTCATGGGGAGGCTGAGCCGACTGGCTCTAGTTCTTCCCCCTCTACATTATTTGTCCTTGGACACAAGCACTGCAACCCTGGCCAGACAAATTCTGGTGACGTGGCCCTGGGACATAAGGACTGGAAAGAAGCCCCAGACCTCAGGATACCTGCCCCAGGCCCAGCTCCTTATTCAGGGGATGGCTGCCTCATAGCACCTCATTTCCTCATGGAAAATGGTAGAAACATGACTTTCCCTTGGGTCATGAAATGAAGCAGAAACAAGTGAGATCAAACTGCACACTCAGGTGTCCAAGGCAAGTAGGAAGATGATGAAATGGGTGGAAGAGTAGCTGGGTTAAAAAAAAAAAAATCATTGAGTAGCTAGGCACGTTGGTGCACGCCTGTAAGCGCCAGCCTATGGAGTGCGGTTGGGACTGGGGATCGCAGTTCGAGTCTCGCCTGGGGCAATATAGTGAGACCTCGTTTCAAAAAAATAGCTGGGCGTGGTACACATGCCTGTAATCCCAGCTACCTGGGAAGCTGAGGCTGGGGATCATCGAGTCCGTGGTACCCCGGGCAATGTGAGCCTGTGATTCCATGGGCAAAAATAGCGAGACCTAGTCTTAAAAAAAAAAAAAAATTATTGAAACATGAATTCCTCTTGGCCCAGCTTTTATTTCTTTGCCTTTTGATAGAGAGGTATGAAAACCTCTTCACTTCCCTCTTCACTCTGCTCTGAGGAAAACTGGAGATCAAGTGGGTTACAGCTGTCAGCTGGCCCTGGTCCCGAGAGAGAGGCGGGCGCAGGGTGGGGGCCTCAGGCTGGCGGGGGGGGTGGGGCAACAGGGTTGCTGACAGGCAGGAAGACAGGCTTTCCCCACCCCATCTTTTCAAGAGGAGTCGGAACCCGTATTTTTATTGATGTTTCCTAATGTTGCAATGCTGGCAAATGATTCAAAAAACTGTAAAACTGTGCAGGCCAATCAAAACAGGTCTGAGGCCAAATGCAGGCCTCAGGCCACCAGTTCACTGACCTCAGTCCCAGACCTCTTCAGGGCGCCTGCTGGCTGCTGCCACATGCCCAGCCTGTCCGAGGCCCTGCCCTCGCTGCTCTCCAGCTGTCACTGCCACACTGAAATACTCATTTTGAGGCATCAACTTGTGAAGAATTTTCTGGAGGTTTAGCATTCCTCTTTTCCCTCTGTTTCACAAGGGCAGCCTGAAACAGCGCACGTGCTAGGCCAAGACCTCCAACTACCAGTCACGCCTTTCCTGGCCCGGGTCTCATCATCTGCAAAATGAATGGGCTGTAAACTAGACTCTCATCCAGCTCACACCTTAGCAATAGGGACTCCTTTCTTCGGAGAGGGGTTGGAGGAGTTTGGTGACATGGTATTAAAATGTCATTTTAATTTCGTCTTGGGATTTAGCAGTCTAAGGCCCCGATATGGGAAAAGAGTAGCATGTGAGCCAGAGATGGAGTTTTTTTAATATTACTTTAATGTTTTAAAGGTGAAGTCACATTGCATGATGGCGTTTTCTACTTTCCAGCTGTGCATCCGTGAAAATCCGCACGTGTAGCTATTACTTACTTTCACCGGACTGGAACCGGGGCCCTGAGCACAGGCTGTATGGCAGGACTGGTGTTTTGCACCGGCCCTAGAGGCTGCTGGAGGGCAGTGCGAGTGGCAGCAGGAGGTGGCATTTTATGGCTCCACGGAGGCTCAGGCTGCAGACAGCAGTGATGGCAGACAACGGCGGTTCCCTGATCACACTGCCCAGAGCCTGCAGCCCCGCTGGGACTGCAGAGGAGGCAAGGCTGCCCTGTGCCCCCGCAAGCTTCCGCATAGGAGGCAACAGCTAGCCGCACAGCCCCTGGTTCAGGGCTGCAGGGAGGAGGATGGAGCCCATTGGGCCAGCTGCACCGCGTGGCCCTCCAGCTGCAGGCAGTAGAGAGGCCGATGGCGTCGAGCAGGTGCGAGCTGTGAGCGGAGTGGTAAATGGTCCAATCAGCCGTGGGATTGAAAACGATCCAATCAGACGTGTCGGTGGGGAGCCCTGGAAGAGAGAAGGCCAGCCCGGACTCTAGAGCCCAGCTTTCCCGGCCTTTGAAGGAAAAAGGAACATCCAGTAGCCAACTTTTGAAGGAAGAAGTGAGCTGAGGCGGTTTACAGAGGCTGAGGGCAATCGCCCTCCAGCCTTGCTGCTGCCACTGCCTAAAATGAGCACCAGCGGCCCCAGGCCTGGTGTCTCAAAGAGCTGTTTGTTGCCAACCCGCCAAGAGCAGAAATGCTGGTGCCTACCACCACCCCTGGTGACCAGCATTGTTGATAGGTAGTCGGTGATCCACTTCCGGGTCACCGCTGAGAACTGTTACCTGCTCCTGACTGCCCAGAACGGACTGCTGGCGCTGCTGCCTCTGTTGCTGTCTGGTCCAGCTCCCGGTGCTGTCCTTCCACCCTTCAGATGGGGGCTGTGGCTCCTGTGGCATCATCTCGGTGGCACCACCTGTGAGCACCACGGGCTGCACTGAGTTGGATCCCGGCACCTGGTGGCCAGTGGACCAGAAGCTCCGGGCCGTCGCTGACAGAACGGTGCCACCTTGGATGAGCGGCCTTTCATTGGGATGCTGTGGACACTATGTGGGGTAAGAAATTCGTTGTTTCCCCATGCGTTAAGTAATCCCCGTTGCTGTTGTTCCCTGAGCCTGAGTGTCTTGCAGCTGTGCATGCATGGGTGAGAAGTGGCAGACAAGTCAGACACGGTGGCGCGTGCCTTTAAGTGCAGCCTAGAGTGTGGCTGAGACTAGGAATCGCTTGAGTCCGCGGGTTCGAGACTTGCCCCGGGCAACATAGTGAGACCTAGTCCCCAAAAATAGCTGGGCATGATGGCGCGAGCCTGGAATCCCAGCTACCTGGGAAGCTGAGGCTGGGGATTGCTTGAGTCCATGGTACCCCGAGCAAAGTGAGCATGCAGTTCCCCAAGCAAACTATTGAGACCTAGTCTCAAAAAAAAAAAAAAAAAAGAAGTGGCAGGCAGTGGCCTGTTCTCTGCTGAGCACTGTCCTGTGGATGCTTTCAAGCCACACTCGTTTGTCTCAATTTACCAGCCTCTTCCTTTTAGTGACTACTAATTGATCTTCCAGTGTGGAGGCTTATTCTGCTTCACATAGCTCACTGTTTGCTTTCTCTACGTGCCACACGCATGAGATCAGATGGTGTTTGTCTTTCTCTGTCTGACTTGTTTCCCTCTAGGTTCATCCATGCTGTTGTAAATGACAGGATTTCATCCTTTTGTGCAGCTGAGTGGTATTTCATTGTGTCGCTCCCTCGGCTTTTAGATCGTTTCCTATTCCTGGCTATTATGAATACTGCTGCAATTAGCATGGAGGTACTCAGATCCCTTTGAATTCATGGAGGTTTTTGTTTTTGTTTTTTCCAGGTAAATAATCAAGTGGGATAACTGGACCATTCTGAATTACACAATGTTCCCTTCCCTCCACATCCCTTTTCCTTCATACTTACTCTTTCTTCTCTTTTGGATAATAGCGATTCTCATGGGTGTTTTGATTTGCTTATGTCTAGTAATGGGATGATGATCATCTTTACATGTGTCTATTGGCCATCTGTATATTTTCTGTGGGATGAATTTGCTCAGATCCTTTTATCATTTATAGTTTTTCCCATTAAGTTTTCAGGATTCTTCTCTTTTGGATAAGAATCCTTTGTCAAATATGTGTTGTATAAATATCTTCTCCCATTGAGCAGGATGTCTCATTTTGGTGTGAGTTTCTTTCTCTGTGTTGAAGTTTTTAGTTTGCGATAGTCCCATTTGCGTGTTTGTTTCCCTTGCTATTAGAGTTGAGTCACCAAAAATATCTCTCAAATTGAAGGCAAGGGGCATGTTACCTGTGTTTTCTTCAAAGTATTTTATATAGTTTCAGGTCTTACACCCAAGTCTCTGATCCATGTTGAATTAATCTTTGTGTGTGGTGTGAGATGATGATCTAGTTTCATTCCTTTGTATGTGGCTTTCCAATTTTCCCAGCACCGGTTACTGCAGAGATTTTCCTTGCTCTATTGTAAGTTCTTGGTTCCTTTGCTCATTTGTAGTTTTAAATTCTCTAGTACCCATCTGCATTGATAGGTGATTAATTTTGGTAATACATTAGATTTATTGCAATATGTAAAAATATCATCAGCTCAACATGAAATCAATATTAAAAAAAACCTATTAAGATCCATAACATACATTTTCCAAGTCTTGGAAGTTCAGAATATTTATACTCACAGCACATCTCCAACACCTGTATTGGACAAAGCAGCTCCAAGGCAAGAAATGACATTCTCCAACTTCTCCATGACTTGCCAGCTTACCTAGGCAGGAATGAGAATTCTGATTTGACCTAAGTGGGTGAAAGTAGTACATAAATTCTCCTTCCCCCCAAATTTTTGGTTCCATTGAAAAAAATTATGTCTCCACAGTTTGGGATGACATGGCATCTGTTTCCCTGGGCACTGCTCTCTGCTCAGCAATAGGGTAATGTTGGTTTTGACCATCTGTTCAGCTGCTTTGGGACTAGGTTTGAGCAGACCAGTACTACCGAGCAGAGACCGGAGTTCTTTCTGGGCCCAGGACTGGTAGCTGGCCAACAACTCTAGCCAAGGTGGGTGGGCACATCTCTGCTGTCTGTGGACCCATGCTGCCAACTCTGAAGGAGGCAGAGGCAGCTGTGAGCTAAAGAAGGAGAAATTTAAGGGGCGGACAGAGAAAACACTCACCCGGGACCTGTTTTGGAAGGCAGGTGCCAATTGGGTGCAGCCTGGATACGGGGAATGAACTTGAACCTGTCATGAAGTTTGAAGGCGTAGATTATCCCACTGTCTGGGCTCCCTCAGCCTGCTTTTGTTTCTGAAAGTATTCGGAAGACTTAAAATACCCCAGCGATAAGAATGTGTGTTTTGGGGGATGTAGAGGATGAGGAGAGCAGAGTGCGGTGATAATGGGAAGAGGTAAAACAAGCTCACCTGTTGATAAATTGCTAACTGTTGAAATGGGTGGCTGGTTGCATGGGGTGGATTAAATCATTTTATTTTTGGTCACGTGTGACAGTTTCCCTGGTAAAAATGTTAAGACAGTAACCAAAGGCCGCTTAACAACCAGAAATGAGCAGGAGAGGCACGCAAACCTGCTGGAGACTCGCTCTGGAGGCGAAGGAGGAGTCATGAAGTCCCCAGAGAGGACTTCAAAAGGCAAATTATAGGCAAAAGCTGTCTAAAACCAGAGACTTGCTCCCCGAGCCCATGCTAGGAGACTGCTGGCTATTTTATTCGGGGGAGTCGAATTTATTTTCTCATGTGCCAACCCTGGCTTTACCCATTCCTGGGGACAGGCATTTAGCTCTTTCCCCGGAATTCGCCCCCAGGGAGTTGGGATCCCTGACTTCTGTGGGCAGTTTTATGGCAGAGGAGCCCCTTGTGACAGGCACCCAGATGGATGTTCCTGAAGTGCAGAGGCCTTGGGGCATGGGATAGCCCCAGCCAAGCTATTTAGCACAGCAGGGGCCATTAGTCACCAGGGATCACTTGACATTTGGAAATGAACTTCAGGTCTCCCATAAATAAGCCCAGCACTCAGCCAGGCCTGGGGCAGGATGGCTGTGGTTGAGGGTTGGGAGGGGGCTTTCTTCACCCTTCTGCCTCAGGCCTGTGGGCTCACTTGGTGTGTTGTCTGAATGTGTGTGAAGGTGTTAAAATCTGCATCATGGGATTGGGAATGAATACCCTCCACTCACACACGATGCAAGAACAAGAAAGGCTTTATTAAACTAGCTTATGCTAGTTTAATAGGATGGGGTCCATCCTCAGCCTGGCCTACCGCCTAAGCGGCCTCACCAAAACATGGAGGATGGACTCCCTCTTCCCCCCAGTTGAGTCTTTTATACAGTTTTTAAGTCCTGGTGGCTGTTGCGGTGGTCTGGTACCGATGGGTCGTCCTCTGATTGGTTGACCTCTGTCTGGGGATCGGTCTAGCAAGCTCAAAAGGCCATTTTGGTGGTCTGGTGCAGATGGGCTATCTTGTCTTCCGGTTGGCTGCTCTCTACCAGACAACCAGTCAAGCGAGCTTGTCACCCTCTGGTCGGAGGCAAGCTGGCGCCTGGTTTCCTGGAGCCTGGAGATTCTGGAGCTGAAAATGACCTATGGCCTAGGAGCGAGGCTTAGGTGACCTCTGGCCTAGAAGAGAGGCTTAGGCCTGTCGGTGATAGTGAGGTCAGGCTATGTCACATCAAAGGGAGCCCCAAGGTGCATGAGAGGCCCTTCTGGGCACTTCACAACCCCTCCCTTTGGATCCACAGCCCCAACACCAGCAGTTCCAGCTGTGTGGGCAGTGGACTTCAGTTACTATTGATGATGACCAGCCTTCCCTGGCCCCTCTGTGTGAACTTACCCCTCAAGGCCATGGCTGGGTCCTAGCCCCTGGCTATCCTTTCCCAGGCGCAGTAGGTGCTTGGTGAGAAAAGTCATCATTCATGCTGAGCTAGTAGCTTGTGCAGACGTCTACAGCGGAGGTCTCCCTGGGTCTCTCCATCTCTTTGAGAAAGTCTTTCAGAGTTTGCCTTTTTTTTTTTTTTTCCTGGAGTGTAGTAGCTGAGACTTTTGGAAGATTTCCTGAGTGCTGGGCTTTGTTGATGTCATGTTACAATGATTTAATCCTCATAGCAGCCCCAACAGGCAGGGATTATCCTTTCCCTGTACAGAGAAGTGACCGGAGGTGATGACTGCCTAGTGACTTGGTCAACAACACACAACCAGAGAGCTGTGCTCACACAGGGCCAGGCAGTCAGAGCAGTCCCACCCACCTCTTGGGACCATCAGAAAACCAGGCTTTTTACAGACTTAAGTGAGAGGGGCCTTGGCAAGGCTGGGGGTGGCTCCCAGCTTCTGGGAAAGTCCGGAAAAAGGACTTTGCTTTAGAGGCATGTGCCAAGACATGCATGCAGTGGCCTGGCCATGCAGGGGTGGGTTCTTGGGTGACTGGGTGAAGAAATGACCAAGAATAACTGGTCCTAAAGCTTCTCTCCACTCAGGCTTGTCAGTCTCGCGTTTGCTTAGCAAATCCATTCTTTGATGGTCCTGCTAGCTCGGAAAGTGATGAACTAATAAGTCCTAATGCTTTTTGGTTTATCAAGTACGTTCCTTCCACGATTTTGCTTCTCTGGAACAGCTGTGGGCATGGTGGCTCCGCTAAGGAGACACGGAAACCGAAGCTTGTGGTTGCCAGATCCCTTGCTTGGCAGCTCAACCAGGACTAAATCACAAATTCCAAATTGGATTTTCTAATAAAAAAAAAGTGGAAAGAGTAAAGACATGCCAGGCTGGTGGGATTTTGGCACAACACCCTGTGTGTCTTAAGAATGTCAAGGTTCTGGAGTAGGTTTCTGTCAAACTCAGTTCCTCTGTACTATCTTGTCAGGCACATACTTCTTCTGGTCCTGCCTCTTACTGACAAGTAAACAAGAGCCTTTGCAGTCCCGCTGCTTTGGAAAAGCGTGGCCCTAGGGCTTAGCTCAGCAGCCTTTGCAAGCTTAAGTCTGGGTGAGTAGACTCCAGGTCTGGATGGCAGTAAGTGTAGAGACTGCCAGGTGCATGATGATTTAGGACTAATTAAACTTGAATTTTCATTGGAGCCCTTAGATTCAGCATGGGCACAGAGAATTCATGCAGCTTTCTTCTTATAGGCTGAGGGGGTTAGTGGGGACACAGGTAGGAGCAGGAGGGAAAGAAACTGGCCCAAAGTAGGGTCTTCTCTGCTCCGTTTGGCAGTGAGAACATGGGGCAGTTAGAAGCCCTCTTTGGAGAGGGAGGAAGCCCTGCCTGCAGCTGTTTGATTTTGTAGAGCTCTTCTGTGGTTTCTCTTGACCTTTTCTCCCATTTTTTGTGATGTCTCCTTGGCCTCTGACCTGCCCACATAACCCTGCCAGGCTGCATGGAAATATGGCCCTGCTAACCTATAAGTCTTCGTGGTTGACAAAGAACATCATGCCAGCCTTTGAGGCTTCCTTTGACAACTCACAGGCAGAATGGACTTCATCTGCACACAGCTAAGAGAGAAACCAATGTTTTCGGTTAGGAGTCGAGTCTTTCTAGTCTGGTAAGGGAAACAGCAACCCTTCCTCCTGACTACTGTTGCCTGTGATGTCTCTGCAATTCATTTGTCAGCAAGTATATTCACTGACACGTCTCACACACACCACTCCCTCTCTCATCCCTCCCATCCACCCCATTCTGCTTCATACACACATTCACACCACATACACATACTTTCTCCCAGTTTCATACGGGAAAATCAGCATTTGCTGAGATTTTGCATATTGTTGTTAGTAATATTTGTATTTAGCAATTTCGCTTTCAGTATCTTAAATATCGAACCCATATTCTTCTGACAAAGCTTATTGCTTTCAAAATGTTTTCAAACAAGTAAGTTTTCCTTTCCTTATAAGTTACTAGGTCTTTTTGCCTGAATAACCAAAGGATTTTTCTCAATTTTATTTTTTAAGTTCAGTATTTTGCTAGTAGACTATATTTTGGAATTGGTGATTTGGAGTCAATTAAGTGGTAATCGCTTTCAATTCTGTTTTTCTGTTTCTCCAAGAAACTTTGGGGAAAACAATCTCTTAACCTAGTTATGAATGCCAACATTCTTTCCATTTTAACATTTTGCAGTCTACAGTTCTGAGGCTATTTTATTAGCCTTATTTAATCTAGATGTCTAGGTTTGCTAGATCTTTCTGGTTATCAGACTTTCAATTATTATTAAGTAGCTCTAAATCAATCAGTGTAATTCATCATATCATCAACAACAGAAGAAATACCTCTTCTTAATGCTCCCTGATTTTCAACCTGCTTCTTCCCTGATATCCTTATGGCTACTCCAACTTTTTTTTTTTAGGTTTTTGATTGTTACGTCTTTTCCATGCTTTATTGTTACCGTTCTGCCATCAAGTGTGCTCCCTATAAGCAGATTATAATTGGGCTTTGTTTTTACCATCAGATTATCTTTTAATTGAGCATTTAGTCTTTTTACATTGATTATGATTCACTTAAGCTTATATATTACTTGCTCTCTTTCTTCCACTTAATTTGTTTCCTTTCTTGCATTTAAAACAATTATTTTGTTTTTTCCTTCCTTAACCTGGGATTTGTACTTTAAAAAAATATTTTCAGTGGCCCAAGCTTATAAAAATCTTGTTGAAGCCGGGCACGGTGGCTCGTGCCTGTAAGCTTCAGCCTATGAAGCAGCTGGGGCTAGGGATCGCAGTTTGAGTCCCGCTCAGGACAACACAGAGAGACCTAGTCCCAAAAACTAGCTGGGCGTGGTGGCATGCTCCTGTAATCCCAGCTACCTGGGAATCTGAGGCTGGGAATTGCTTGAGTCTGTGGTACCCCAGGCAATGAGAGCCTGCAGTTCCATGGGCAAAAATAGCGAGACCTAGTCTCAAGACAAACAAACAAACAAACAAACAAACAAACCAACAAAACTTTTTGAGTTATCAAATTCAAAAAGAAATCACTACTTTCACCTCTTCTTAGAAAAACTAGAGTTCTTAGAATTTCTTAGAAAAACCATAATCTGCTTTCCTCCACTTCTGATGTCTGTACCCCCATCCTACACCCGTGAAGCTCTCAGAAGCAATACTCCTGCTCTCATCTGCTCTCTCTGGGTTCGTCAGTTTGTCCAAGCTGTGAACGCTGCCTTAGTGACTGTTTCTTCTCTCCAGGAAACCATGGCTTGGCTATACTGCAGCCTCGTTTTAGCTTTACAATGCCCTCAAGTTTTCCTCATTGTCCTTGGTGAAGCAGTTGGTCTGATTTAGCCATCTGTCACAAGTGGAAGTAGAGGTCTGGTCCCAAAACCATGCACTACTCAAAGGAGCAGAGATGGAGGCAGGTGCTTCTGCTTGCAGAGTGGTTGATCCCATAGCTGTTTAGCCTCTGTGGTGTCTGGGAAGGGTGACTCAGAGACCCAGCATGTGATGTTGTACTGAGGGCGGGTGTGTGTCAGTCAGCCTGGGAGCTGTACATATTGCTTAACTGTCTGAGTAAACATAATCCAAAAGGGCACCTGAGGTGGCCTGTGCTGCCCTGAGCAGATTTTGGACGAATGCCCAGGGCCATGGGGCCTACCTAGCCTCACAGGTCACTAGGAAAACAATCCCTTTGTTTTACTTTCACAACAATGGATACAAGTGCTGGGACTGTTTCCACAGCCTGTTGTTCATAGTCAGGAGTCTAGACCAAGGGTTAGATCCTTGCCAGGGGCCGAGGAGTAGCGAGAGACAGGCCATTTCTGGAGCTGCTGCCTAGTTTTCTCATGTACCTGAAGGACGTGTTCATTGCCAGCTGGGCTCTGCAACCCTCACTGGCACCAAAGTGACTTGGGTCTAAAACTTCCACGCCTCGCACACGGCCATCTTCTTGGTGATATGGACTGAAGTATGTCCCCCAAATTCCTATGTTGGAGCCTTAATTCCCACTTCCTTTGAATGTGATTGGAGACAGAGTTTTTAAAGTGGTAGCTCAAGCAAAACAGGCTTTCAAAGAGCTCGCTAAGGTGAAATGATGTCATAAGGGTGGTTTCTAACCCAACAGGACAGGTATCCTCACAAGGGAGAGATACCAGAGACGCTTCTCTCTCAGAGAAAAGGCCATGTGGGAACACAGGAGAGGCCAGCTCTGTGCAGACCAGAGCAGGAGCATTACCTTAGTCTTGCACATCCAGCCTCCAGGACTGCGAGAGAGTGAATTCCTGTTAAGCCTCAGTCTGCGGTCCTTTGCATGGCAGCCCTAGCAAGTGAATTCACTCAGGCGTTGGGAAGAACAATCCCTGGTGACAGGGACTTGATGGTCAGTTGATGAAACCCCCACCCCACCTGATCCAGAGGCATCCGGCCTTTGTGCTTTGTTGGCAACCTCTCTGTTTGCCTCACTTGCCAGCCTTATTTCATTTTCTTTACCAAACAACCCCTTCCTAGTGAGAAGATTCTACCAGGTTCCTGTCTCTGAAGGCAGAGAGTCCAGATCTCTGGGGTTTCCATTCCTAAGGGGACCTCACACCTGAGTCCCCAGCTCTGCTAGCAGCACCGGGACTGTTGGTTGGATCTGTACCTCGGCGGGGTTCCCTCTTTGGGGAGCCCAGGAACACCCGCCTCCAGGGCCTGTTCACCCATCTGCATCAGTTTTCCATTTCTGACTCTAAATTTCGTGCACTGCTGCTGTTCTGTTGCCGTGCTCACGGGGGCTTCTGGGAGCTCTGAGAATGACCCAAGCGAAGCTGTGGTTCTTGTCCTCCTGGCTGTGACAACCCAGATGTAACCTCAGTGACCACCAACCCATGGAGTGAGGTCCTTGAGCTTGGAGGTGCCAGGCCCACAGCGAGCAGGTGGTAGCAAGTCCCACCTCTGGGAGATGATCTCACCAGAGGCTCCCTGGGAGGCTGTATGTGCAAATTAGACTTCGTTTTGTTCGTTAGGCAAGAGTTCATACGAGAAATTCACTTCTTATTAACCACAAAGTGCGAGGAACTAAGATTTCAGGCACAAATAGTGACACTGAGCCAGGCATGGTGGCGCGTGCCTGTAAGCTTCAGCCTATGAAGCAGCTGGGGCTAGGGATCATGGTTCGAGTTCTGCTCGGGGCAACACAGTGAGACCTGGTCCCAAAAAATAGCTGGGCATGGTGGCGCACGCCTCTAATTCCAGCTACCTGGGAAGCTGAGGCTGGGGATTGCTTGAGTCCATGGTACCCCGGGCAACATGAGCCTGTGGTTCCATGAGCAAAAATGGCGAGACCTATTCTCAAAAAAACTAAACAAAAAAAAGAACAAAAACCAAATAGTGACACTGGCAATGCTCTCTTGCTTAAACTGGGCTCCTTGTAAGCATTCACATATGTGCCTGCAATGGGCCACCTCTCTCTTTTCCAGTCCTAAAACCTAAGTGACTGTTCTATAAACCTTTATTCTAGATAATTCTGGATATCTGACTCAACACCAAAGTGATTTTTTTTTTTCTGAATCACATACAACTCTTATAAGCAAAGGAAATCAAGTTTTATGATCCCCCTGGTTTTTCTTAACAATTTATAATATAAAAGAAGTACAATATACAATTATTTAAGCCAGGAATATTTAATAATTGTTTAAAACAAAAACCAGTGTACAAATGAAACACAAAAATCCCTACAATACTGTTGAAACATGATAGCATACTTACTTTTAAGTGACTTTAAAAGATAATCTAGATGCAATTGACATAGAATATGGCACAAGTTTGATTTTTAAATAGGGATACCTTTTCCGCAATTCATTCAATGTGATTGGTTGAATTATTTTCTTGAACCCAAATGCTGTGGCTGTCATGCTTGAGGACACCACCCCCATGTGGATGACACAGATTCTGTGTCCTTTCTTCCACTGGAAAAGTTGTTGACATTTCACTTATGCTGAACCTTGGAATGAAATGCTCTACTCCATTCTTTTTTTTTTTTATTCAAATTAATAGCATTTGGCCCTAAAATCTCTAGCAATGCTTAGTTGTGAGATGTACGTTATAAAACATGTGTTTACATTAATTTTTAAAGAACATCCTAATTAACTTTTTTCTTTTTTGAGACTAGGTCTCACTGTTTTTGCCCCTGGAACCGCAGGCTTACCTTGCCCGGGGTACCACAGACTCAAGCAGTCCCCAACCTTAGCTTCGCAGGTAGCTGGGATTACAGGCGCGCGCTACCATGCCCAACTCTATTTTTTTGGAACTGGGTCTCGCTACGTGCCCCCGGCAGGACTTGAACCACGATCCCTGGCCCTGGTGGTGGTTTCCTAGGCTGCCGCTTACAGGCATGCGCCACCATGCCCGGCCCTAATTAATTTTTTCCCCGATATAAGATGTCTCCCCTCAGGTGTGGTCACCAAAATTCTCCTATCACCTTACATTCATTTTTAAAAAAATTTTCATTCAAATGAATTAAACTCTCACCGAAGGGTCACTGACCTCCAGAACATGTCTGGCCTTTGTCACTAGTTCACAGACCACCAACTCCCGAGTTGAGATTTGGGCTTCACATGCGAAAGCTCTCTTTCCTTCTGGCCCTGAGGCTCTGCCGTCTCCCCACCCCTGGGGCCGAGTCCCCCAGAAAGTGCATGGGTTTGGCTTGGTTTTGTTTTGCTTTTCCTGGGTGGGGCCAGGTGCTTTCCATGCAAAACACAGAGAGCTGTTAAACAGCCGCCGAGGGAATGCTCCCTGCACCCTGGGATGCCCCACTGTCTGTGGAGTGTCCCCCACGTCTCCACTGTGGCTGCCAGGGGAGGGGCAGATCCCACACAACCATCCTGGCTGGGGGACTGGCTGCTAACTATGCTGCCACCAGAGGAAAAAATAGCAGCTTGGTCCCTTGGAAAAAACTAGCGACTCACACGACCGGAATAGCAACTGGAGACGTTTTTCAAAAACAGAAACACCTGCCTCGGAATTGTGACAGGAAATGAGATTTCAGAAATGCCACAAGGAAGCGGCTGAAACGGCAGCCCCTCCCTCACGTTTCCTCTACTTTTTGCCACCAGAGTGGGCATGCCGGGCTGCCTCTGGGAAAGCCGGGCCCCAAGCCCCAGCCCCAGCCAGCGGCCAAGCCAGGTGCCCGCCCCTGGGGTCAAGTCATGTGACCTGCCCAGTGCGGTCCAGCAACAGGTCCTGCCAGCTGGTCTCAGACTCTGCACTCCTGTGCGTGAACCTCTTGGCTGGGGCAAGATGACCAATCAGGGGGCAGTGGTCTTGGAGGGCAGGGGAACATGTTGACCCAAGACCCACTCAGACCAAG
This sequence comes from Uropsilus gracilis, assembly GCA_004024945.1. NCBI lineage: Eukaryota > Metazoa > Chordata > Mammalia > Eulipotyphla > Talpidae > Uropsilus > Uropsilus gracilis. The sequence goes on from PVHY01023353.1 coordinate 19,732, forward strand.
CCTGCCAGTGGACTTCTATGGCAGGTCTTCTTGACCAGTGACCTCTCTTTAGAGGCTTTGAGGGAAAGAGGAGAGATGCTGTCTTTAGTCTGGGGCAGAGGATCACCAAAAAGATCCAGGAATTCAAGGAAAATGATAGTCCATTTACTTAGATTAATGTTGACTTGGAAAATGAAAGAGAAAGCCAGGCAACCTTAGTGTGGAAGCTGGTGGACTCTAGATTATGGTGTGGGAGGGAGAAGAGGGTATTGCAAAGGGCTGTGACCTACAGGTGCCTCATGAAGGCATTAAGGGGTTCTGTTGCCCATTTTTAAAGTAAATCTGTATGCATTCCCCAAAACAAGTGGCTTTAAATCACTGTTGACAAGGAACCTTGGACTGAAGATAACAGGAAATCTCAGTGAGCAGCCCCAAAGGGCAGAGCTGGCCTTTCCCCTACCCGCATGTGAGCTCTTATCAGCCTCCTGTGAGGAGAAAACAAAAGGGCTTTCAGCAGATCTGACAGAGTTCAGGCCAGAACTGAAATTATCCTGCGGACTCAAAGAATAGACTCACATCCATAACCACCACCGCGGAGCGCTGAGCGTTGCCTGCAGTGTCTGCGTGTCACCTCAGAGAAGACATTTAAAAGTGTAAATTCCAGGAGCTGGCTGAGTAATCTAAGGCACTGGATTAAAAATATTAATTCCATCTTTATCTCATCCTTTCAAATCTTTTTTTGTATCCTTTGCATGATATGTAATGTAATAGTAATACATTATTTATACGTTTTCAGCATTTGTGTGGATGCATGAATGGCTTTTTGTCTCCCAGTCAAGGATGCTGGTCTAGGACAGATTCTTAAAGAAGTCAGGTGCCCTAGAGGCTCAGGGTGAGGATGTGAGGATGGCTGTGGTGGCCTAGGCCTGCTGATCTATGGAAATACCACACATGAGGGAGAGCAAGCTTGAGGTGAGAGCTGCCCATCTACCTAGTCAGTGCGTCCGCCCTGTGGAAGATAGTGGGTGAGTGTGAAGAGGAAGACAGTCCCCTGCCTGCCGCACTGCTGGAAAGTCATCCTATGCCACCACCTCAGACAGGACTAGAGCTGTCTAAGGGCTGCTTTGATGGCAGACAGGGGATCAAGGGTACTTTTGACCCAGCCACTACCTCACCGGGGCACACAGGCCACCAGTGCTTAGGGGGCGTGTGGGAAAGGAGCAGTGTCCCCTGCACGGGCATTCACCAGCTTTTGACCTCAGGATTTCAACAAGATAACATATGTGCAAACAGGACAAAATTCCTAGTCTCATTCTCTTGCTGTGTGCTAAGGGGGGCTGGCTTGGTGGTTGAAGGCTCTGATCCACAGGGCTCTGAAAGA
>PVHY01023354.1:0-13288 GCA_004024945.1 Uropsilus gracilis
GCTGTCTCCAATTCCATCTCCATTGCTTTGCTGCTTTTCCTTATGGCTCTGGTGTCAGATTTAGGGGGTCTCACCCACAGTCAGTGTTGGTCAAAGTTTCTCTGTGAATTCAGGTGTCTGCAAATGGCCTTTGAAGATCATCTCCTCTGCCTCAGTTTGCAGTTTTGATGTGGGACCCATTACACCATCTTTGGTCATCCTTTCCTCTCCCGTAATGAGGGGAAGGTGTGTTGCTCTCCTTGAAAATATCTCCAGAATGAAGTCTGGGCTCTTCTTGGCCCAGCGAGCACAGAAGTGCACATGGTGACATCGTGTCTCTATGGTTGTTTTTCCAGTCTCACATGCACTGTTCTCTTGGTTGTCCATCTGCTGTGTCCAACTCAGACCTGTGGGCTGGACTTTTGCATCGTCCCTCACCCGTTCTATGTTGGGATTGCTGTTGCACCTATTCTGGGAACTCTGAAGTTTAGCTGGTATAAGAGAGAAATGGAAGGGGCCTTTCTACCCTACCCCTGCTCCCCCCCCCACCAAGCTCCCAGCAGAGGGGTGGGGGTGACCACTGTTTGCCTTCCCAGGCCCCTGGGTTAGGGGCCAGGGGCAACAAGGCACTGCGGAGTTGGCTGTAAGTGGCTGCTGACCAGGCAGCCATTTACTGAAGGGTGGGGGCTGCTCCTCCACCCCATCCCCCCTCCTGGGGGACTCACCTGAGAAGCCTGACCTCCCTCACTCCCCGCTGGCAAGGGGGGTCCAAGGGCCAGGGACCCGGGGTCCAGACTCTATTTCCAAAATTTTGACCCACATGACACTCCACAGGCAGTGCAGAAGAGTTCTACTTATTTCATGTTTTAGCAAACACTGTGGCGTCAATTATTTAAATTTTATATATTCTCCAGGTGAATCATGCTATTTTTATAGGGGTTTTAATTTACATTTCTTTGATGACAAACCATATCAAACACCTTTTCATGTTAATTGTCCATTTTGTTTTTCTTTGTTTTTTAGCTTTTTTTTTTTTTTTTTTAGACTAGCTCTTGCTATTTTTGCCATGGAACCACAGGCTCACGTTGCCCGGGGTACCACAGACTCAAGCAATCCCCAGTCTCAGCGTCCCAGGTAGCTGGGTCTACAGGAGCGTGCCACCAGGCCCAGCTATTTTTTTGGAACTAGAGCTTGCTATGGGCCCCAGGCGGGACTCGAACCGCGATCCCTAGCCCCCGCGGCACCATGCCGGGCACATTTTGTTTTTCTCTTTAATGAAATGTCTATTTCAGTCTTTTGTATATTTGAAATTGTGCTGTCTTTTTAAAAATCAATTTCTAGGAATTTTTTCTATATCCTGGATATAAATCCTTAGTTATTTAGAGTAGCTTAATGTGATTTATCATTTTTAAAATAACTATTAATTTATAATGTCTTTACATTTGCAGAATTATTGCAAAGATTATATATTATATAAAGAGTTACTATTTAGTCTTATACATTTTCCTCTATTATTAACATTTTACACTTGTATGGCACATTTATCACAATTAATATACCACAATTAACGATAATATTATCAAATAAAGTTTGCACTTTATTCAGATACTCTTTTTTCCTAAGATCCTTTTTAGGATCTTACCCAGGATATGACATGATGTTGAACATTTGTGTTTAGACTCTTCTTGTTTATATTTATTATTTCATAAAAGTTTTATATGCAATTATAGATTCACAGGCAGTAGCACTGCTAGTACAACAAATGGTAATTTTTAAGCCATTCACCAAGAGTGGTTTCCTAGTTTCACATTGTTGCTATAGTTATGCTAGCTGCCTTCAGACACAGTATCTTACAATAATCTAATGAAAGAATTTCATTCTCCCTATTTTACAGTAGAGAAAATTGAGGCCCTTAGTCATGTGAAAGTTGGAAGCTGTAGAATCAAACATCTGTTTGCCTTTGATACTAATGCTCCTTCTACTAAACCATAATTACATAAAAACACTGGCTGACTAGAATAATGTTGCCGGCTAAATGATAGGTGTTTAAGGTCAAGTCTCAATTAGATTGCCTTCTTGTAAAATAAAATCTACCCAATACCCAACTATAGAACTCCTTCCTGGGAGATGGGATAATCTGATCCCAGGTCAGGGTATTCTGGATTTGGGGACCAAACCATCCTCACAAAGTATTCTGCCTTTCCCCCACTTCCCTTTTCAATCTGCCTGCTGTGTTGACTCTACATATTAAAAGATGATGCAAAGTAAGTAGCTTATTTCTCCCACTGTGAGAGTAGGCAGATAAAGGGAAACTTTTCCACTGTGAATGAAAAGATTAGTGGGCAGGTTGGGGAGGGAAAGATTAACCCTGATCTATGATTTCTCTTTTGATCCTTTGGTCACCCTGATACTTAAGATGATCAAGAGATGTCTCCAGTAGCTAAAAATTGTAGCCTTCTGCTTCCTATCATGGTGGAGTAAGTGCATATCTGAACTGAAACTGAACAAAATCAGTTTTTTTGATTGGAAAAAACTGAAACAACTGTGTTCAGTCTTTAGACAAGGATTGTTTTCCCTGAGAGGAGAAAAAAAAAAAAAAAACAATTAAGGGAAGCACTATAGTTTCCCCAGGTTTTTTGTTTTGTTTTGTTTTGTCGAAAAGCATGTTCTGGACAAGTATGGAATTTCTACAAAGATCATTGTGATTTTCAATGAGTCAAGGAGAGAGTTTGAAGCTTAAGGAGACCGAAATGAATGGAGATGGAAAGAGGAGTTTCTGAAATAAGGAGGTTACACAGAAAAAGATTTCTTTTTAAATGCTCAAGGAATCCTTCGGAATCTTTGCTAACTACTCAAATGCTTATACATGGGGTGAAACTTTAGAGATTTGTCAAATTGTAACCAGGAAGCTGTGAACTGATCACAAGAAGCAGTGAACTGTCACAGGGCTGGGACATAAAAGTTCTTACTAGCCAGCAATTAACTATTTTTTAATATAAAAATGATAATAGGCAGATTAAAAAATGTTCATCATGTCTCCTTACTAGGGAAATGCAAATCAAAAGAACTACAAAATATCACCTCCCATTTATGCAAATGGTCTATATGAACAAGACTAGAAAGAGGTGTTGGCACTATGATGGGGGAAAAATAACCCTCATACACAGTTCCTGGCAATGTAAATTGGTCCAGCCACTTTGGAAAACAGTTTGGGAGTTCCTCAAAAAAAATTAAAAAGTATTACTAGCAATTCTACTTCTATTTATATTTTAAAAATATGAAAACACTAATTCAAAGAGATATATGAACACCCTTGTATTTTTTTTACTTTTTTGTTTACTTATTTATTTTAAAAATAATTATTTTCTTAAATTGCTGCACTTTCCATAGTTCTCTCACCACCATATAACCCATGATTCATCACTGTATTCTTTGTGTTCTTTCTTCCCCTGTTTTACCCCCCTTCCTTGACATATGTCTCAGTTTCATGGTCAGCTTTTTAGTTTTTACTTTTTCTTGACATTTTGTTCAGTTTCTTTATAGTTCATGTAGAAGTGAGATCACCTGGTGTTTATCTTTTCCCAACTAATTTTGGCTAGTTCCATCCCTTCTAGCTCCATCCATGTTGACCCTTGTATTCTTAATAACACTATTTACAATAGCTAAGATACAGAAGCAACCTACATGCCTATTCATGGATGAAATCTTGCCATTTGCAATAACAGGGATGGCACTTGAGAAGATTATGCTATGTAAAATAAGTCAGAAGAAGAAAGACAAATACTAGATGATTTCACTTACATGGAATATAGTGAAACAAAGCAAACAAGTCAACAAAATAAAACAAAAATAAATCTTTGAATTCTGACAACAGACTGAAGAGAAAGGGTGGAAGTGGGAACAAAGGACAAAAGGGAACCAATGGATTATCACTGGCTCTTTGGTGGTGGGTGTAATATGGTCACACATTTAAAGAAGTGTGAACTTGTACTAAAACATACTGTGTTATAGACCAATTTTATCTCAATAAACTAGAAATGCAATAGCAATAAAAGCAATGTACCTTTTTCTTGGAAATAGCAAAGCATACAAAGGGTAATACCCACGACAAGTGATATTTATCCTAGGGTAGCAACATGTGAAAACAATTAATATAATTCGTTATATATAATTAATATAATTCATTATATAATTCATTAACAGGAAAAAGAAAAAAATCTATATAACAATATCATTAGCTTTAATAAAATATCTGACAGACTTCAACACTTTATTCAAGTTAAAAATCTCTTAGCATACCAGGAACAAAAAGGAACTTTTTCAATTTCTTAAGCGAATGCTTTTTGTAAAAGCTATGACTAGGCTGGGCACGGTGGCTCGTGCCTGTAAGCTTCAGCCTATGAAGCGGCCGGGGCTAGGGATCGTGGTTCGAGTCCCACCTGGGGCCCCGTAGCGAAACCTAGTTCCAAAAAAATAGTTGGGCGTGGTGGCGCGCGCCTGTAATCCCAGCTACCTGGGAAGCTGAGGCTGGGAATTGCTTGAATCTGTGGTACCCCGGGCAACGAGAGCCTGCGGTTCCATGGGCAAAAATAGCGAGACCTAGTCTCAAAAAGAAAAAAAGCTATGACTAAAGAATAGGGAAACATTAAAACTTTTTGTATGCAGAAGACCTACTTAAATACACAGGAAATTCAAAGGAAACTGACAAAGAAATTACTACTAAAGTCGGGCACAGTGGCACGTGCCTGTAAATTTCAGGCTATGAAGCGGCTAGGACAGGGATTGCAGTTCGAGTCCCGCTAGGGGTAACATAGTGAGACCTAGCCCCAAAAAATAGCTGGGCGTGGTGGTGCACGCCTGTAATCCCAACTACCTGGGAAGCTGAGGCTGGGGATTGCTTGAGTCTGTAGTACCCTGGGCAATGTGAGCTTGCGGTTCCACAGGCGAAAATAGTGAGACCTAGTCTTAAATAAATAAATAAATAAACAAACAAACAAACAAAGTCAGGCGTGGTGGCATGCACCTGTAATCCTAGTTATCTGGGAAGCTGAGGTTGGGGATCACTTGAGTCTGCGGATTTGAGACAACCCCAGGCAACATAGTGAGACCTAGTCTCTTAAAAATAAAACAAATAAAATAAAATAAAAGCTAACAATATTGTTGAATTTTTTAAATAGCTAAATAAAATGGAAACTATACTCTTCAGCCTATGAAGCGGCCGGGGCTAGGGATCGCGGTTCGAGTCCTGCCTGGGGCTGTAACAAGACCTAGTTCCAAAAAAAAACAGATGGGCGTGGTGGTGCGCACCTGTCATCCCAGCTACCTGGGAAGTGAGGCTGGGGATTGCTTGAGTCTGTGGTACCCCGGGCAACAAGAACCTGCGGTTCCACAGGCAAAAATAGCAAGACCTAGTCTCCAAAAAATAAATAAATTAATAAATTAATTAAATAAAATGGAAACTACTACATTCATGGGTCAGAACATTCAATATTAAGATATTAATTTTACTTAAATTGTTGTATAGAGTACTTGCAATGACTATCAAAATCCCTACAGACTTCTTTAAACTAGAAATTAAGAAACTGAGATTCCCAACTGCTTATGGAAATGCAAACAACCTAGAATAGTCTAAGCCATTTGAAAAAAGAGTAACAAAAAGAAAATTTTATTATACGACTTTAAATATCACTAGTTACATTAATCAAGACATCATATTGGCATAAGGTCAAAAAATAGATCAGTGGAACAGAATAGTTTAATACACATATATTTGATCAGTTGATTTTCTTTTTCTTTCTTTTTTTTTAAAAAGAGACTAGGTCTTGCTATAGTGGCCATAGTAGTTTAGAATCCAGGACTCAAACAATCCCTAGCCTTGGACACCCAGCGCTTGGATTACAGGTGTGCACCACCTTGCCTGGCCCTTAATCAGTTGATTTTCAACAAAGACGTCAAAGAAATTCAATGGTTAAAGAACAAATTTTTTTACAAATTGTGCTGTACTCTTACCTCACACCATATATAAAAGTAAACTCAAAACAAATGGCAGACTGAAGCATAACCACTAAAATTGAATTTTCTAAGAGAAAAAAAATAAGTCTTTACAATCTAGGGGTAAAATTTCTTATATAGAATACAAAATGCACAATTCTTTTCTTTTCTTTTCTTTTTTGAGACTAGGTCTTGCTATTTTTGCCCGTGGAACCGCAGGCTCTCGTGGCCCGGGGTACCACAGACTCAATCAATCCCCAGCCTCAGCTTCCCAGGTAGCTGGGATTACAGGCGCGCGCCACCACGCCCAGCTATTTTTTTTGGAACTAGGTCTTGCTACAGGTCCCAGGCAGGACTCGAACCACAATCCCTAGCCCCAGCTGCTTCATAGGCTGAAGCTTACAGGTATGAGCCACGGTGCCCGGCCCGCACAATTATTTTCAAAAAATAAATTGATCGTGCTTGTAAGCTTCAGCCTATGAAGCGGCAGGGGCTAGGGATTGCGGTTCGAGCCCCGCCTGGGGCCCGTAGAGAGACCTAGTTCCAAAAAAATAGCTGGGCGTAGTGGTGCACGCCTGTAATCCCAGCTACCTGGGAAGCTGAGACTGGGGATTGCTTGAGTCTGTGGTACCCCAGGCAAGCAAAAATAGCAAGACCTAGTCGATAGATAGATAGGTAGATAGGTAGGTAGGTAGGTAGATAGATAGATAGATAGATAGATAGATAGATAGATAGATAGATAGATAGATAGATAGATAGATAGATAGATAGATAGATAGATAGATAGATAGATAGATAGATAGATAGATAGATAGATAGATAGATAGATAGATAGATAGATAGGACTTTATGAAAGAGAAAATGTTTTTGAAAGAAGATAACAGCAAATGGAAAGAAAAAAATTCATAATACAGAAATCTGACCAAAAGAATTTTGTCCAGAGTATCTCACAGCTCAATAGCAAGAAGGTAACAGTTTTTCAAGTGGGCAAAATATTAAAGAAGATACTTTCAAAAAGATGATGCAAATGGTTTACAGTACATGAAAAGATGCTCAACATCATTAATCATTAGGGAAATGCATATTGCACATAAGAACATGGATAATGACATACCACTACATATCCGCTGCATTAAATATGCTTAAAACTAATGCAAATTCACCCTTAATGAAGCTATAGAACAATGGAATGTTGGTAGAAATGTAAAATTGTACAACTAATTTGAGAAATGATTTGACAATTTCTTATAAAATTATATATATATATATTTACAATACAAACTTGTCATTCCACATTCCACAAGAGAAATGAAAATCTATATCTAAAGACTTTTACATTCATAGACATCCATTTTATTTACAAAACTGACACGCTGAAGCTGGGCACAGTGGCTCCTGCCTGTAAGCTTTAGCCTATGAAGTGGCTGGGGCTAGGGATCGCGGTTTGAGTCCTGCTCTGGGCAACACAGCCCAAAAAATAGTTGGGCACAGTGACGTGCACCTGTAATCCCAGCTACCTGGGAAGCTGCGGCTGGGGATTGCTTGAGTCTGTGGTACCCTGGGCAACGTGAACCTGCAGTTCCATGGGCAAAAATAGCAAAACCTAGTCTCAAAAAAACCAAAAAACAAAAATGACAAGCTGAAAATGTCCAAGGGCACTAATAAATAAATGGATATAAATCAATAAATGTATATCCATCCAATAGACTACCATTTAACAAAAGGGAGGGAATCACTGATACACACAATATGGTGTAAATAATCTCAGAAACACTGTAGTGAGTGAAAAAGTCAATCATAAAAATTACTTAATGAGGCCGGGCACGGTGGCTCGTGCTTGTAAGCTTCAGCCTATGAAGCGGCCGGGGCTAGGGATCGCGGTTCGAGTTCCACCTGGGGCCTGTAGCGAGACCTAGTTCCAAAAAAATAGCTGGGCGTGGTGGTGCACGCCTGTCATCCCAGCTACCTGGAAAGCTGAGGCTGGGGATTACTTGAGTCCATGGTACCCTGGGCAACGAGAGCCTGCGGTTCCACGGGCAAAAATAGCGAGACCTAGTCTCAAAAAAAAAAAAAAATTACTTAATGAAGTAAGGTCAATGTAACTTACAGTGATAGAAAGCACATCAGTGGGTGTCTGTGGCTTGAGGATGAACATGTGAGGATTGACTTGGAAGGCTGATGGAGAAATTTTATGTACTGACTATGGTGTTGTTACATGGTGTGTTACTTTGTGAAAACTCATTGACTTTGTAAACTTCACATGGGTGCCTTTCATTATAAGCAAATTATATCCTGAAGAATATGATCTTTAATTTTTTTTTAGGGCATGAACTTTGTGTCGGTCAGTGTATTTAAAGAAATGTAGTAACAAAATAATTTTATGTGACAATGTTCCATACCAGACTTTCTTTTATCTTTTCTTGCATATAATAAGGTTTAGACACAGATATGCCAAAGTACTGAGCAGGCTCAGTTGGGAAGGAGGCAAGGCGCTGCAGAAAGACCAGTTTCTTCACTTTAACTCTCCTTTCTTGCCTTCTTTTCTCCTCAGCAAAGAGTAGAAAATTCAAAGTGAAAAGAGTAGAAGGGGGCATCATAAGACCAGAAACTGGTTCACAGGAGGCAAGAAGCTGGGGGTAGGGCTAGAAACAATTAACATAGTCACTAAACAAGCTATATAGAAAAGTAAAATATCTGGAGGTGCAGACTGGGATGGAGACCAGGTGAGAATGTGGAGATTGAGAGCCATTGTGAAAGAATCATCAGACCTTCCAAATTGTCTTACTGAAACCAAATTCAGAGAAAAATCCTTAGGTGGCAACCCTGGAAACAATTAGTTTAATAGCAGTTATCAATCCCACAAGGGAATGAATCCCTCCCAAATAGAAGACTGTATCAGTGTAATGTATGCATTAGCAAAAGGTAGCAGCTCTCCTGCCCCACTGTGACTGTGTATTCCTCTTGCCCAACGTTATCATTTTACAAAGCAGTGGAGGCAACTCCCCCACCTGTGATTAAGCAGGCCTCTTTTAACAAACCTGTCCCTTTAAGGGGCAGCTCTTTTTGCCTGCTTGTGTTTGTGCAAGCATCCTTTACTTCCCTTTTTATAATACCCCTTTTTAATATAACTAATGTCTCTGCTTCCTGGCGAAACTTTCCCGGTGAAACTCGCCATGTGGGGCTGAAAGGGGAGCTCTGATGAAACTTGTCTCAGAAGTAACCTAAGGACCCCACCAACACCGTTTCAAATTGACATCACTTACTACCATTACTAACTTATTTTTGTACTCAACTTTACAAACCACTTTCCCACCTCATTCAATTTCAGAGTAATTTGGGGAGTTTGGAAAAGATTATTTCATCAATTTACAAATTACGGTGGCTCGTGCCTGTAAGCTTCAGCCTATGAAGTGGCTGGGGCTAGGGATCGTGGTTCGAGTCCTGCTCTGGGCAACACAGTGAGACCTAGTCCCAAAAAATAGCTGGGCGTGTTGGCGTGCACCTGTAATCCCAGCTACCTGGGAAGCTGAGGCTGGGGGCTGGGGATTGCTTGAGTCCGTGGTATCCCAGGCAACGTGAGCCTGCTGTTCCATGGGAAAATAGTGAGACCTAGTCTCGAAAAAAAAAAAAAATTTACAAATGAGAAAAAAGTGAGGACCCATAAGATAAAGTTTTACTCAAGGCAGCACAGTTTGTACTTGCCTCTGAACATAATACTTTTCTTACCCCCTACAATTTGAATTGCTAAGAGTAAAAATCTTCTCAAGGTTTAAAAACAAATTATTTTGTTAAAAATATAATTAGCTCACTAATATATGGACAACCAAATGAAAGTACACAACTGGGGGGGGGACCAGCTGGAGTAGGCAGGGAGGTAAGGTGGTGGGTGACCCCTGGGGATCACAATGATGTGAAATATATATATATATATAAATTATTTAAATATAAAAAAGAATTAAAAACAAAAACAAAAAAGTGTATATAATTAGCTTAATAGACAAAATAAATTTCATTAAAAATTTGATATGTTTGAATACTGTTATAGGCCTAACAGGTAGTATAGGATATGATGTTATCAGTAATTATGGGATGTCTTCAGAAAATCAACTGACTTCAGAGTAGTCTAGGTCTTAATATGTCTTTGGGTGCTAGGCACTTATCATCAAAGACCTGTTCACTAATGTTTACTCACTAAAGTCTTTCATGGAGGGCTGTATCCAGGAAATTAATTATTTCCATTCTTTTATATTTCTTTTATATTATAGTTATTAGGGTTAACCCCAGTCTCCCTTTCTTCTCTCTTATCTATAGTCAGACATGTTTTTTTTCTGTTTGAACAACAAAACTATTCTTTATTATTAGATCCGTTAACCAAACCATACCTGCATTATTCTTTATCTCTGGATTCTTGTCTAATCCCATCCCATCTTCATGCACTTTCTGAAACCTTTTTTTTAATGCTTTTTAAAATGTGTCAGACTAATTTTGCAAAAGGAAATAGAGATCTCTCTCATGGCTAGGGCACTGGCAATTGGGGCTGCAGGGTAAAATATGGTTATGTTCATGGTGGTGTACCGTTGCATTTTTTCTGTTTAATGTTCACATATTCATTTGTGTATCCACTCATTTCTGTGTCTGCCACAAAGAGATAAACATGGTCTCTGTCCTGGAGCAGCTCACATCTAAATTTCTAGTCACATTCTGTGTCACTAGCTTGACCAATAAAAATGAACCTACAAAAAAATCTGAGGATGCTAATCACATTGCTACCTAAACTGGGTTCAAGTATAACGTGGATAAAGGAACTCTGGCTCCTTTGACAGGGTTTAACACCCTGTGAATTCTATTCTCTAAAGCATGAGACATAAACCCGCTCAGGCATAGGTCTACAGACTGTTAGATCTAAGTTTCTAATACTACATTTTATTTTTTTAATTTTTAAAAAATATTAACAGCATATCATTATCTGATGTCCTTTTTGTTGTTTTACAGGAGAGGATTTCTCCCCTCAGATGTAGTCACCATAGTTATATAATTACACCTCCCTTCCAGACACAGTGAATGGCCTATAAGATACTAACATTGGCGGAGGGAGGCATAAAAGAATTTTTAAGAAAGTAATATTGCAAAGTTCACTATTTCAGGAGAAATATTTTTTAAGAGCCAGGCACAGTAGCTCATGCCTGTAAGCTCCAGCCTATGAAGTGGCTGGGGCTAGGGATCGCGATTCGAGTCCCGCTCTGGGCAACACAGGGAGACCTAGTCCCAAAAAATAGCTGGGATCCCAGTTACCTGGGAAGTTGAGGTGGGGATTGCTTGAGTCCGTGGTACCCCGGGCAACGTGAGCCTGCGGTTCCATGGGCAAAAATAGCGAGACCTAGTCTCAAAAAAAAAAAAAAAAAAAAGAAAAATATTTTTGTAGCCCTCCCCCTCTTTTTGGTCTCTTTTTTTCCTTCAAACTAAAAACAATAAGTGATCTTTTCACAAGTTGTGAAAAAAACTTACAATTAATTTTAGTACATTCATTACAATAATGGCAGATATGAATACCATTCTAGAAACGCAACTATTTCCTTTTCTCAGGATTAGTCGTCATAAAGCCAATTCCTTACATAAATGTTTTCATGTTGTTAAAAGGCATGTCGTATATGTAATGACTATAAAATATTTAGTGACTGGATTCCTACAATTTGTTTTCCTATTATTTGTTTAACCTCATTATTAAGACATCTCTCTGCAGAGGCAGAGTCATTGGAGAGAATAAAAAAAATTGAAACATCCTACGTTTAAAATCCTAGGTGAAACTTTTACTAAGTGACCTTGGGCCACATGTTTAACCTTTCTGAAACGTTCCCATTTTTATTTGCATTCTTTATTCTTTTTTTTTAATAGTTTGCTTTCAAAGATGGTGAGCCATCTTTTAATTAATAGGGATTAATTTTCACTCTGCATTTAGAGGTGATTTATATAAAATTCCTCCAAGATTTCTGATATTGGGATAAAAACCCCTAATTTTAGTATTTGGTGATATAAATGTACGTCATATGATAGATACATTTCACACATCGCACTACAGTGCTTCAGATTTACTTTATGGTCAGGTCATCATAGGTACATTAATTGTGTGAAACCTATGCGACTGACTGCTTTAATTTTATTTTTATGTAGTTTGAACATTCCTTTATGAGTTGCCAGTCTCGTCCTTCATGCCGACAACTTATAACCATGTGGGGTGACTGTACCAATGGACTACATCTCCCAAGATGCTCCGCGGGAGCGCCGACAGGAAGTGGCCGGAGCATCTCCCGCCTCCACGCTGAGGCGAAGAGGTTCTATCCGGGGCCTTGGCGCTTCTCTTTCCTTTCGCGCCGGTTGCCGCTGCGGAGCGCGGCCGGTCCATGTGCGCAGTGAACGGCGCTATTCCTGGCCCAGTAGCACCCGAGCTCAGGGTTTGACCGAGTCCGCGCCGCGATGGACCCCAACACCATTATCGAGGCCCTTCGGGGCACCATGGACCCAGCCCTGCGTGAGGCCGCAGAACGCCAGCTAAATGAAGTAAGGACGCCGGGCCGCCGCCGGCGGCGGCGGCGACGGGCGGGCTTCACGGGCAGGCCGAACCCTTCGGGCCTGGCCAGCGGCGCGGAGTGCGTCGCTAAGAGGCCCAACTGGAGGAGTGGGGCGGGGACCTTACGACGAGTGCCACGCTGGGGCGCCTCAGGCTGCTGCGGTGGTGGTGGCGGTGGCTGCCGAGGCTGCCTTTGCGTTGGATCCTGAGCTGGGCCTCTGGCTGCGGCTGAGGCGTGAGGAGCGGACTGAGGCGAGGCGGGCGTGACTGGCTGGACACATGGCTGGCTCGGGTGCCGGCCGCTTTCTGGCTCACTCCCAGCTCGATCCTCGCGCCTGGGTGGGGGCGAAACTCTCTGCGAGGGTGTTTAGAGGTTTCCGGGAGCAGTCTTGCTGGCGTTGTGTTTGGAGGAGCTCCTGGGAATGCAGCGCTGGCCCATTGGGGGCTGCGCCTGTCAGCTTGTCACTTGAGTGGACTGATCAGTGACCTGTACAACTTTTCTCCTCCGAGCTGCGAGAGGAAGCTTTCAGAGGCCCCCTCCCTCCTGCCCCCTCCTCCCCCTTTGGCAGGGCTAGGGTAGTGCAGGATACCAATATGAAGCTGATTCTCTCCTTTTCTATTCTTAACGCCGCGGTCGAGAAGGCAGGTAGTGGGAAAGGGTGAAGTGCACCTTTCCAGGTAGAGCTGCACCACCAATATCTTAAGTGACCTTGGGCAAGTCACTTAACCTTTTGATGCTGAGTTTTTCCTTTC
>PVHY01023355.1:0-21094 GCA_004024945.1 Uropsilus gracilis
AAAAGAAATCACATTAGCAGAAACAAGTTAAAAAGATAAAGACAGACACCAAATGGTTACAACTCGGGGTGGGGGGGCGGGACAGAGGGGGAATGGTCAGGGAGGGTGGGGGGGTGAATCCCGGTATTACAAAGATATCAAATGTATATATATATAAACTATTTGATTATAAAAAAATTTTAAAAAAAAAGTCCTTAAAGCCACAGTGGCCAGTTATGTTACCCCAGCACCATTTAGTCCAAAAGTCTCAAACATATGTCCAAGATAGTGCCCCTTTGCCCCTCCAAACCTGAAAGGTAGGAATTCTGCCAAGTTCAGTCTTTCTCCAGAGTCTTCTATTTGCTTCTTTTCCAGTGTTCTGAGTTGCTCTGCTTCATCAAGTCTCTTCAAACTTCTCCCACAATTGCTGCTCCCAAATCAGCTTTCCAAATCCCTGATCATCTCCAGGTACCAGCTCACTATCTCACCTTCTGTGGTGAGATATACTATGGTGAGATTCCACACTCACCACTCTTCTACTGGTCACCATCACTCCTTGCCACCGCCAGCTCACTCTTCTAGGGGGCGTTTGCTCAGCCTGGTTACTCAAGCTACCAACCCACCATTCTCTTAGCTCTCTTCTCCTTAAAAGTCTGTATTTAGCCCCTGATCCTTTCCTTTTTATTATTTTTTTCCCATAAAATCCAAAGGCTCCAATTTCCCTCTACACACCCTCTAGGTAATACATTCTCTCTTCCCAATCCACACCTGGAATTGGCAACAAAGTAAAAGCAACCTTCCTTTTCAGGCCTCTTTTACCTCTGTGTTTTATAGACACAGCTAATGGCATCAGTGGCTAAATTTTCATACAGCCCATATTGGGGGTCCCAGCTTCACCTTCTTACCCATTGTTTTAGAAATCAAAAAAATCCAAGTTTTAACTTAAAACTAGAGGAAAATGATCCAAACCTCTCAAATCATTGAGTTCTTGACTTGGCCAAGCCTAAAATTTCAAATTCTACTGGAACTGTGCTTAAAATTGAAATGAAATTTTATTATAGTGGAATTTTATTATTTATATACCTTATTTTTACTGTGACATTTAAACCTGATTCTTATATATTAATAGACAAATAATCAGGAAAGAATGAGTTACGGGTAAGCATTATTGTCATCACTTGGAAGTTTTCTCATATCTTAAAAGTCTAGTAGGAAGAGGAGTTTTTAAAAAAGAATTGAAAAAAATAACTTTCTTTGTTGATTACACAATGCTATGTTTTTGTATCTATCATCTATTTATTGATATGTTGATAACATACCTCACATTGCATTCCTTTCATTTGACTTCATTGTTTGCATTTCATGTATTCAACATATGATAAGCTCTAATTTACTATCCACTATTAATCCTGAGATTCTTTCCCTGTTCCCTTCTTTTTATTTTCCAGTTCATATATTTTTCTAGCCACTAAACCAAAATTGTTGATAAAAATATTTTAAAATAAAGGCATTCAATCATTCTTCCAGAATGTCTCTTTGAATATCACTGTTTTGGAAATAAGCATTTAGATTTAAGTCTGTTAGCAATAGGAAAAAAATCACCTAAGTGACTTAAATTTTAAGGAGGCTGAATAGTTATCTGGAAAGTTATAAAAATAAAAGTTCTAATTTACTCAAGTGCCTAATGTAGATAATAAGTATTCTATTTATTAAGCAACTTTATAATAGTGCCATTATTACATGTCAAAAATATTAATTTATTATAGAGAAGTTCAGTGTGTCACCACAGAATAGGCTACGTTAGCACATTGATTACTTTAAAATAAAGGTACTTAAAAGTAATCAGAAACATTCCAACTCTCTTCCTGATACAAAAAAGCAGGATATAAATCTTATATTTTGAAAGTACCTTTTCTGTACTGACAGGGTAGAAGGCATCCGTATGCCAGAGATGCAAATTTATGACCCAGCAGACTATACAAACAAAACTTGTTTCCTCTTCGCCAGTACAGTATCCTGGTTCGAAAGTCTTTTGTCAAGCCAGGCATGGTGGTGAGCACCAGTAGTCCCAGCTACTCGAGAGGCAGGGGCGAACCACTTGAGCCTGGAAGTTCTGGGCTGTAGTGTGCTATCCAGATCGCTGATTGGGTGTCCTCACTATGTTCAGCATCAATATGGTGACCTCTTGGGAGTGGGGGACTACCAGATTGCCTAAAGAGGGGTGAAACCATTTAGATGGGAAATGGAGCAGGTCAGAATCCCCACGCTGACCAAAGTCTTCTGTCAATTATTCACAAATTCATTATTTATTTGTCTAAAAGGAATAAATGATCTTACTATTATAGTAGAGTTTATATTATATAAAAATTCTAGATTAAAGCTAATTATCACTTATGGGAACCCATAATAGCATCATGTTAACATTGATGATAATGGTCAAATGCTACTATTGTTACTACTATATCTTTAAAACAGCTGCTTATGGGTCAATGGAATGAGAGTAAATACAACTTAAAATAAGTGCACATATCAGCACACATTTAAAATACTTTAAGTGATGTGTGTGTTTTATATTTTGTCTTTTCCATTCTGGCATAAAGCTCCTAAAGTTTCTAAAATTCCTTTTGTTGATAACATTAGTAATTTTCAGTGAGAAAATAAGGTTACTTGTAAAGTCTGGAAGGATGAGAGCTAGTCATTATGGAAACCAACCATGTGATTAGAGAGTAGGAAATTTAGTCCTCACTTCCATCTTTAGGAAGATTTAATCATTGACCAATGTCTTATAAATTGAGTAATCATGTCTATTAGTGGTCCATAAAACTCAAAACCGCGGTGATCTGATACCTCACAGGTTGAAAAGAGCACTTAGCTGCACATAGAGGGGCACCTGGAGAGAGTGTGGATGCTCTGCAACCCTTCCCATATCCTTTGCCCTGTGCACATCTTCCACAGATTGTTCCTGAATGATGCAACTTTATGATAAACCCATAAGTTTACTAAGAAAATCTTTCTTTGAGCTACGGTAGAAAACTAATTAAATTCAGGATTGGGGTTGTTGGGTATCCTCCATTTCATAATTGAAATAGCAAATTGGATTTGTTACTGTTTTACTGTAAAGTGTGGAGTAGGAATAGTCTTTTATTCATGAAACCTTAACCTGTGGGATATGACATTATTTCCAAGTAGATAGTATCTTAGTTGAACTTAACTGTAATGAGTGCAGTTGGTGTCTGAGACTTAGTGCTATGGTAAACTGCCCCACAACACATATTGGAGTTAGTTATCAAAATCATTAGGAGGCATTGCATGTAATAAGCTTTGAAGTTTGACCAGCAAGATTTGAAATCTGAGTATGACACAGAGAAGCAGTGTAACATTTGTTAAATCCCAGTAAGCTTCAGTTTCTTTCTCAATAAAATAGTAATAATTACATCTAATTTACAGTGTAGTATGTTGAACAGTGGTAACCCCCTCTTCCACTCTAGGAATATGCCCATTATCTGGACATATCAGAATTTGTAACTATTAACCATATTTTAGTTTCGAGATATAAATAAAATAAGCATCTTGCTATGAGATCATCCTGGAGTTTTTGAATTTGTCCTACATCCAATGACACGGGTCGTTATAAGACTTTTAAAACTCTGTCAAAAGTGTGCCTCATAAGGAGATTTGATACGAAGAGGAAGAGACAATGTGACCATACTAGCAGTGACTAGTTATAAGGCAATGAGTCAAAAAATGCCAACTACTGCTAGAGCTGGAAGATGCTAAGAATGAATTCTTCCCTAAAGCCTCCGGAGGGAGTATGCCCTTGTTGGAAATTGATTTTAGATTTCTAGCTGTAAGAACTGTGATGGAATAAATTTGTGTTCTTTTAAACCACTCAATTTGTGTTACTTTTCTGTGGTAGCCCCAGGAAACCAAATCATAGGGTCATTGTAAGGACTGAATAAGACAATGTAGAGCTCTTTTTAAAAAAGTGTTAGCAATGTATGTGCATATATATATATATATATATATATATATATATATATATATATACTGACATTTATGCATATATATATAATTCCAATAGCTTCTCACTAGTAATATTTATACTACTATGACTAAAAGGTCTATTTTAGTCTTTGTCTCATCCAGTTTATTTTCATCTATCAGCTTGGTGCTGCTTGCTTTACAGTTATTTCTGGTTAGTTCTAGATTATAACAGTATCTACTGCAGATGAACTCATTTAAACTAAGTGGGCAACTGATACACTGAAATTGGTTCTAAGATTTTGATTCAGAATCAGATGAATTGAAGTCTTGTTCCAGCATTTCATGTAGCTAGTCATTTCGAATAGTTGTCATAGGTGTCTTCCAAACTAATTGTCTCCATCTAAAAAATGGGATAATAACATCTGTCTCACAGGATACTATCAGGGCTAATTAAGATGATAATTAAGTGCTTGCAAAATAATAAGTACTCAAAAAATTGAGATACTATTGTTTTGTCTTCTAATGTATTTTCCCAGATTTTTGCCTTTTAGTTAGAGGCATCATCAACTAAATGGAATTAGCTATCTCAATTCCATCTCACATACCTGATTTAATATAGCCTCATGTTCTTTTCTGATGGCATTCTCTGTATCTGAGCTTTTATATTTTGATTTCTGTGAAGAGCAGTAGCATATAAACTATAAAAGTTATATACTATAAATTTTGCTTTGTTATTATTTTAATAATTTGTTCATTTACATTTGTATTGGAAGAGTTTCTTCCTTTGCTTTTGCCATGTTTTGTAAGGTTGGAAATCTTCAAACTGCATTTCCAACAATCCTTTGCCAGTGAGGTCAGATTTAAACTCTGAGAGAAACTGACATGATAGTGAAGTTGAAATTAATACAACCACTCTCGCATTGTTTGACAGTTGATTCTGCATAGAGGAAACACCAGGTTTTGCAGGTACGTCTAGAAAATTCTGCATAGACATTCCCACTTTAGTTCTGACTTCTATAGTCTCTGGATTTCCTAATGTTGTTGGTTGTATAAGACAGTCTATTCTTCCAAAACTTCCTATGACTATGTGAATGCATATATCACTAAATTTTGTATTAAACTTATTCTTGCCTGAACTTTATAGGTTTTCTATTTTTCTATTAGAAACCCTGATATAGTAGAATAAAATATCATTTGCCAGGTGCGGTGGCACATGCCTTTAATCCCAATCTATGAAGGGAGGCCAAGACTAGGGATCACTTGAGTCCGCAGGTTTGAGACCCGACTGGGGCAACATAGGGAGACCTAGTCTCAAAAAATAAGTTGGGCATGATGGCGTGTGCCTGTAATCCCAGCTACCTGAGAGGCTGAGTATCACTTCAGTTCATGGTACTCTGGACAACGTGAGTCTGCGTTTCCCAGGGCAACATAGTAAGACCTAGTCTCAAATAAAATAAAATAAAATAAAATAAAATAAAATAAAATAAAAAAGAATAAAATATCATTTTTATGAAAAAATTGAGAAGTTGCAGACAAGAAATATAATGCGAAGTTCAGCATCATTAAATAATATTGATAATATTTCAGCATATTAGCTTCCTATTTTCCCTTACAAAACTGTAACACAAATACATACTGCACTAACATCATCTTGGTCAAAGTTTACATCTTAACCTTGTACAGAAGAAAATAATATCGTTTGATGTGTATTCTTCTCTATTATTTTAGTATCTTATTTTATTTATCTTATGCATTATTTTGGTATCTGCAAACATTTGTCTGTATTTGCAAATTACCACAAATTAAGCACATTGCTGATTCCTGTGTATATAGTTCTGTAACTTGCTATATAACCTTATTAGTGGTTGGTGACTAGTATTTTTTGGCCTTAAATAAAAACATTTCAAAATTTACACCAATGTGAAAATATACAGCCCACAAAATACTGCTTTTACTGATTGATAATAGTCAACAAATACTTCAATAAACAATTTGTACCTATTTCTTTTCATGCAATCAATAATGCTTTCTTTAAGAAATATTTGAAAATTTTTGGATCAATTGGAATGACTTCAAAAGCTTAAGAACTATTTTTATGCCTGAGATCCAGAAATAACGTTTTGGTAAATGTGAAGTGACCTGGGTATTATGAATTAAAAATTTACCTTTGATTATAATATTCAATTAACATTGAAAACTAGTTGTTATAAAAAGTAGGTTTCTCTAGTATTAATGCATACAAATCATATGGAAATCTGGTGAAATGCTGATTATGTTTGGGTATGGAAAACACTCAGTATTTTTAATAAGTTCCTCAGCTATCTGACAAAATTACAATTGATTATTCCTGGTGAATGAATGAGTAATTTTATGTTTCTTAAATCTACCCAACTGAAATTCTGTTAGAAGTAATAGCTCCTCCACTGGCTCTCCTCAAATATATAAATTATTTATTGTGTTACATGTAAATGATGGGAATTTGTATTACTTTTTCTCTTTATTTTCTATGGACAGCATATTTATTATAAAATCAAATATATGCAATAATAGTGAACTGTTATATTTTCCAACTTTATAGAGAATATTTATTTTATAATTAAACTGAATATGTTTTATTAATAACAATTTTTCAAGTTAAAGAAAATTTATTCTATTAATATGTTAAATATTTTTATTGCAAATGTGATTTTTTTCAGAGCTTTTGGCATTTGTTAGTAGATCAAATGATTTTTCTCTACTATTGTTGTATTAAAAAATTAATGTACAAATTAAACATAACAAAAATGCAGTAAATGGAGGGAAATATTAAAAATTAGAGTAGGAGCAGTTTAAATAGAAATCAAAAAAACAGTACAAAAGATCAGTGAGACCACAAGCTGGTTCTTTGCAAAAGTAAACAAAATAACCAATCCTGTAGCTAGACTCACAAAGATAAAAAGGGAGAAAACTCTAATAAATAGAATCAGACATGAAAGAGGGAAATAATAGACATTTCAGAAGTACAGAACACTACTACCAACATCTATGCTCCAATATATTGAATGAACAAGTTCTTAGAAGTGTACAGCTTCCTAAGAGTGAATCAAGATGAAATATAAAATCTGAACAGACTAATAACAAGCAAGGAAATTGAAAGAGCAGTAAAAGTTTCCCCCAAAACAAATCAAGGATCAGACTCTTTTACCAAAATGTCAGAAACTAACTTTTATCTTCTTAAACTTTTCCAAAATAATCAAGGAAAAGGAGATACTCCCAAACATTTTTATGAGATCAACATTATTCTGATACCAAAAGCAACCAAAGACATTGTGAAAATACTGCTACAGACTAATATACCTGATAAACATAGGTGCAAAATCATCAACAAAATCTTGGCAATCTGAATTCAACATAACATATAAAGAATCATACATCATGATGAAGATGAAATTATTCCAAGCATGCAAGTATAGTCAACATCTAAATATTGACAAATGTAGTTCGGCACATCAGCAAAAGGAAATATAGAAATCATATATTAATATCAGTGATATACAGAAAACATTTTATAAGCTTCAGTATCCATTTATGTTGAAAATAGGTAGCACCTGGGTAATCAGAATAATATCATAATAAAATAAACACACAGATCAGTAGAGTAATATTATGGAGTTTAGTAATTAATCCACATCCACATCTATATGGGCATTTAATCTAAGTAACCAAGAGTATATGCTGGATAAAGGGAAGCCTCTTCAATAAATGTTGGGAAAACTGGACTAACATATGTAAAAGAATGAAAGGAGAATATTGTCTCCTTATATACTATTATATATAAGGAGTATATTATATATATACTATTATATATATATAAATTAACTCAAAATTCATTGAAAATTTGAGTGTAAGTCCTGAAACTTGAAATGCATAGAAGAAAACATAGACAAAACACTCCATGACTTTGACCTCAGGGTAATCTTTGGGGACTTGTAAAAGAATGAAAAGAAAAAATAAATACAAAGGAATGAAAAGCGAAAATAAATAGATGTGTGTACATGAAATTAAAGTTCTGCATATTCAAAAAAAATCGAAACATAAAGGCAGCTTACTTTATGGGAGAAAATATTTTTCACACTTTACATGTTAATAATGAAGCTCTACAGAGAATTCTTTCAATTAAATTAAAAAATAAATAAATAAAACCACTAAACTCAATGAGAAATGGAAGGCAGAACTAAACAGATGTTTTTCCAAAGAAGTCATACAGATGGCCACCAAGAATATGAAAAAAAAAAAAATCTACTCATCATTTATTATCAGGGAAAGGCAAATCAAAACCAGAATAACAATCATCTTCCACATATAAATATGGCCCATATCAAGAAATTGAGAACCTAAAAGTATTCATGAGATTGTGGAAGAAAGGAAATCCTCAAACACTCTTGGTGGAATATAGACATTTTAGCTCTTGTGGAAAACAGTACGAAGATTTCTCAAAACATTAAAAAAATAGATCCACCCTAAGTTCTAATAATTCATCACTTAAGTATCTTCCATAAGAATGCAAAATTGCTAATTTGATGAAAAATAAGCATTTAAATTTTTATTACAATGTTATCTGTTATAGCCATATTATGGAGATAACCTACTTGTTCAAAGATAAATGAGTTTATTAAGAAGTTGTGTAAATATACAGAGTGGAACTCTACTCAACTATAAAAAGATGAACTCTTAACATTTATAACAAGGATGGAACTGGAGAAGATTATGCTCAGCAAGATAAATGAGAAAGAGGAAGCCAAATATGAATATTTGGTATTTTCACAAACATGGAATCTAGAGAAATAAGAGTTTCAGATAAAACTACATCAAAACTGCAGCCTAGAAACATGACTATATATTTGAGACTGTCAGAAAGTGAGGGAGAAGGTGTAAAGGCAATAGGAATCTCTATGGACTATGATAAAGGACTACGGGTATCCTGGGTCTGGGTAAATGTGACAACATGCATCTAAAATAAAGTGGACCTATACCTCTGAACATGCAGAAGTGTAAATAAATGCTAACTCAAAAAAATAGTTACAAAAAGTACTATATCTTTATATTTAAACTATTATTTCTGTTGTTTTATATTTGGATAATGCATTGATGCCTTTGTTTTGCACTAGACTAAATCCTATCTAAATCCTGGTACTTGAAACAGAATTCTAAAGATCAGTGTTCGGTCACTGAAACAGTGTATCATGTGTTTTGTATTTGTACATCACTCTCTAGCAGATATTTGATGAATGTAAACTTTCCAGAACTACTGAATTGAACAAAATGTTTTCTCATTTTATTGAAATTGTCCAATATCTCCCATCACCTGGAAATTATATTAATAGACACAAAATGATTCTTTTGTAAAAGATTAGCAGTTTTCAGTAAGGTTATTATATCATGAAAATTAAATGAAAAGATTTATAATAAGCACACTCATGAATAATTAAAATATATTCTTCATTCTAAAGACAGGATTTCTATAATAGATTTTTTGCATTTCAACATACATTCCTAATGAATGGTGTACTTTTGAAATTTGACATGTAAAATTTGAAAGATTTATTTAATTATTCTGCTTCCAATGAAAAGGAAATTTAGAGTGAAAGTTTAGTTGTGGTTATGGAGAGAAGTTTGTATTCAATTTTTAAATTATATTTAAAAGATTAATTGCATTACAGAATGATATAAGAATTTTTGTCAGCAAAACAACAACAATATCTCTATCAATGGAAGATTAATTAATTAGTAAGATTAATTAAGGGGGTATGTACACATGCAATCTCAAAGCAAAGCATTTAGGAAACGAAGTAGGGTTGTAGTTACTTTCATAGGAACATCTTCACAGTATGCTCTTAGGAAGCAGAGCGTATCACCAACTCTTATTCAGCAATGATTACATAGAACCACATACATCCATGGAAGTGTGTGTATATAAATGCTTTTGTGGGGCCTATGCAAATATCTAATAGAAACACAAAAGTGCAATGAATGGCTACCATGGAAGTGGATGATAAAGTTGGTTGGTGAACAATATGCGAAAGAAACTGACTTAAATTTTGAAATCTGTTCTCTTATGTAGTGTTTGAATCCTATCACAATACACAGTCATGCAGCATATTTGTTATAAAAGCTAGGAAAAAATAATTAAATCCTACAGATGGTATATGATTCCCTTACTATCAGTGCAAAGAAATAAGAGCATGCCTGTATTGAAATAAAATCTCAAACTGACAATGCCTTATCTGTCACATACTGTCAAGATAATCACCCACACAGTCACTTTAAAATCCATTTTGAAAACACACCATGATGTTCCATTTTTAAAAATAAATATGTGATACTCCCCAGTTGAAAAAAAGGATTCAGGGGCTCCAAATGAGAAATGTCGTCAGAGTATTTCCAAGGTTTTAATTTATTTCTGAAGGTTATCCTTTCTCACAGCACAGGTAATTTATTTGAGTATTTTGGTGTTTCCTTACTAAGCATGAGTAGAATGGATATTTTTGGTGAAGTGTCTTGAGAGGAAAATCTGCAATGGAGAAGTGATAAGAATGGTCCTCCATGTAATGACCATTTCTTTGAAATGGCTGAGCGTAGAGGACTTGAATTTTCTGATAAGAGTACCCATGTTGCAAAAACAGTCCCTCTAGTCAGCGGAAAACTAAATGGTTGCTATCTTAACAAACCAGTTTTCATCCTCTGAAATATGTTGTTCGAATAAAACAACAGTCAAACACCTGTTACTGGCAACTTCAATTGAAGTGTAGCCTGGAACCCTAAAATGAAAAATTAAATAGAATGAATGAGACCAGTCAAGCTGTATAGTATAAACAAAGTACCATGAAGCATGAAGGAAATCTTTGATATCTAAATCAGTTTATATTAGTCCTCCCCTAAAATATTAACCTAGAGCCAACTCTAAGTCGAATACTACTTTTACACATAGTAGGTAGTTAAAATATGCTTCTCATTGCTTTATTTCATTGCTTTCCCAAGAGCCTGTAGGGCCTCAAAGAATTATAAGGTTTTAGTATTTAATCCCCAGTCCTGCACCCAGTTTTCATGGAAAGATTAACATTTTAACTGAAGTACTTCTTTTAAACATGCCCTGTAAAATGTGACTTATATATTCTGCATTCTCTTCTTCTACTTTTTTTTTTTTTTAAATAAGTTCCAGTCATTCTGGCCTCCTTTCTGTTCCTGGAACATGACACGCTCATTCTTGTCTCTCAATACTCAGAATTTCTATTCTGCCTGCATGGAATGCTCTCTCCTCCGATCTTTGCTTATTTGATTTTTTAATCATCCCTGTCTTGTTGTTCAGATGTCATCATCCCAGATAAGCTAGACTAACTGTTCTGTTTAAAGTTGTCACACATATTTTCCTTTATTATCAAGTTTTCATGACATTATTTTCTGAAAATCACAGATTTACTTTTTTTGTTTATTTTCTAATTTTCCTAATATAATATTTAAAAACAGAGTGGGAAGTCTATTTTACTGTTTCATGATAAATTTTTAGGACATGTGTTAATAAAAATGCTTAATTAAATTAAGTAATCATTAAGAGTAATAAATCGTGTTTCATAGATTATAATAGCTGAAATGAAATTAGACTTATGAGAATATATTAGTAGGGGCACCACATGAAGAATATTTGATAGAAGATTATTTGCAAACATAAATTATTAGAAGACAGCCTTTCAATTCTAATATCTACTCAAAAGGTCACACTTGATTCACTGCTTAGTAGAGTTTCACAGGCTTGCTGTTCAGACTATTTTTAGAATAATTACAAACTTTGAAGAAAAATATTCTGTTTTGGTATACCTCTTTTTATTGTCTTTGGTTTTTTAAGTTAAATTGAAATCCACATACCATAAAATTAAGTATTCTAAAGTGTATAACCAGTGACAGTACATTCAAAGTGTTCCACAGCTATTACCACCTCTCTCTATTCCCAAAACATTTTCATCACAGCACAATATGACCCAAATCAGTTATTCACTTCTTACACATCTCCCTGTCTCTCCCAGATCTTGAGAACTACCAATATGATCTTTGTTAATGGATTTCCCTGCTCTGGATTTTTGATATAAGTAGAATCAAGCCATATGTGATCTTTTATATCTAGATTTTTCTTCATTTTAAATATTTATGCTGTTCATCCATTGTAGCATCCATCGGAAAGTACTGCATTTATTTTTGTGGTTGAATAATATTCTATTGTATTCGTACCACAATGTGCTTATCCATTCATTTGTTGATTGGCATCTGGATTGTTTTTCACTTTGTGGTACTGAACAACGCTGAAATTTCCTTAGGTATGGTTATTATAGATATGTATAATTCATTCCTTCTTAAAAATAAAAGGTTAGTATTTATGATAAACAAAGTATACCAAGAATTATGGTTTCTGATCTTATATTCAAATCTCACCCATTTTTTGAGTTGTTTATGACTGGTAAAAGTTCACGTTCTTTGGGTTCTTAACAGAAAAATGGCACCTACTTACTGGATTGGAAGTCTTCTATAACCCAGCTTCGTTTCATGTGGAGTATTCTTGAATATTTATCTAAGAACTGAAAAATTCTGCAATGGCTCATTCATAAGCGTGAACTGTGAACTCCTACCTATTCCCAAATTCAACTTGTAGAAATTTCCATTATTCACAAAAATAAGGCTCTATGCTAGTACGTGTGTATGGTCAAGGAAAGGAAAAAAGAAAACAAGATTTAGAACTACAATTGGGATACTATGTCCATTTTTTCAGATACAGTTAGGTAGTATAGAGCTTCACTTTCAATTAGAAGTAAGAATCATCTGTTCTTGAAAGCAGGGGGAAGAAAAATACAATTTGGGAATATTTGATGAAGCCGTCATGCTCTAAAAGCCACAGACTACTCTGGAAACAAAGGTAATATTTTGGATAAGAACAAGTTTTCATTGGTAAAGAAAGAATTTATTATCTTAGACAAGTGCAAAAGGAAAATAAATGTTGTTAAAAACAACTCAGCACCCAAACCACCCAATGACAGGTTCTTACCACCTTTAATCACAACTTATAAACTATTGCCTATAAGTGAAGACTTAATCATTACTATCTAATTGTCACTGGACTACTGCATGAAACTATAGCTTTTGAATATTCTGGGGCTTACTACAGTTACAGAAATACTTGTGTGTGTGTGTGTGTGTATTTATTTACATTTATATTCATTTGCAGGTATCACAACAATCCAGATTTTTAGTCAAGGAATAAGGTCTTTAAGAAAGGATACTGTTAATCAAAGCAAATTACTTCACTATTAAAGAAAGAGAATAGGTTTAATTCATTGTTGGTGTAGTGCATTCATTAAAATATGTATTGACACTGTCTAAGAAGTCTGGAGTCTTGGAAATTTTATGTTCATATAGATGTCACAGACATACTGAGACTGTGCTGGTCATTGCTTTATACACCTGGAATGCTGCAGCTGCAAGATCTTTATCTTCTTATGGAATTGGTTTACCAAGAAGTGATATTTTCCCTTCTCCTTTATAGTTAATAGAAATTGGCTTCTTGTATTCAAGGGGCTAATCTCCCGAGTTGTTATTTTCTCATGTTGTATTCTCTGACAGTTTTTTGTTTTTCCACAGATATTTGATAGGAACCAAATTTAAATTCTGGAAAGTGATTAATTTATCTCCAAGATATGACACTTCTTGGCAATCTTCACTAAGACCTTGCGTATATTTCAAGGTTCTTTTGACCTTACCGTCTTTAGCTATGTTCTTTTATCCAAATTCTTTCTCTCTCTCTTTCTTTCCCATATTCTCTCTGTTCTGCAGAGTCCTAAAATTTTCAGATAGCCTTTTCCCAAGATGTCGAGAGCAGGATTTTTGTCTTTTAGAGCTAAGGTCAATTGAAGGTCTATGGATTTCAGGGAAATTTTTTGCATTTAGTTAAAATATGCAAGTCACTCAGATTTATGTTTATCTCTAGAAACAAGTATTTTATGGAAATTAATCCATCTAATGCAAGGCAAACATCCATGGTGAAGTTACATTATATGAAGTTACCATTCCTTATCAGGAAGACACTCTCTCCTTTCTTTCATGTCCCAGAATGCCCCCTCCACTCCAAACCTCACCTAGGATGTAAGACTCGAATTATCTCACTTATTTAGTTTTCAGTCATGTAAATCCTCCACATACGTTATTAAAATAGGTCTTTTTCTTCCACTAGTCTGTCTGATATTCACTTGCTTGTTCATCCCAGTTTAAGAAGAATCCTGAGGGTTGGGAGACTATCTTCTTTGACACAACACCACCACATATGAATATCTAATGTATATGCCTTTTTTGTCCATTATTCTCAGAATTATCGATTCCAGTGTTATAGCTCAGTACATAATGCCAATTTATTTTCAGTTTCACTATTTTGTAATAATTTTGTTGGCCTTACACGTGCATTGGTATTCTTAGACTTAGGATAAGGAACTTATTGGAACCAATTCTACAAGCAAGTGACATGACCTATTTTTTCATCAATGATCAATGACTTGTCCTTCTTACCTTCTTTCTCCTTTTTTTTTTTTTTTTTTGTTCCTAGACTTAAATTTGAATGGCAGGGACATCCTTCTCCGCTACTGCCAATCAAATATCCTTCATTAGATACTTATCCAATTAGTATTCCTTTATAAATTAAAGTTATTATGCATGCAGTGTTACTTTCCACTGTTCCAAAAGTCAGCTTCCAACATATTGTTTATACCTTCACCATATGTTGGAGTCATTAGATAATGATCTTCCAGTCTGCAAAGCCTTTGCAAGAAAGATACACATACATTTTTACATTTACAATGGTCTGACTTAGGAGACTAATTAGCAATCTGGTTTTTTTTTTTTGTGTGTGTGTGTGTAGGAATTAGCATATCTGTTATTTTATTAACTGGCTTGAATATCAATGCACTCCCACAATGTAAGGCATATCTCTAAAGTATTGTTCTGACATTTCAGGTTTGTCTCTGACAGGCAAGGAAACTTAATTTATCAGGTTTTACATGGTTCAAGATCAAGAATTTGGCTCTTTAAATGTTTCAATTGGCCAAAGGTGCTGATTTAGTTGGAGTGTAAATCTTAACTGCTTGTAATTATTTGTAGACATTTGTAACCAATTTGACTGTGTAAACATTCTAACATTTTTATGTATTTACATATTATATATAAAATTATATAGCCTTACTAGCTATATTAATTATAATAATAAAGAAAAATAGCTAATAACTAAACTACAAGAAATTTTCATATTTAGAATATTTATCTTATTCTTATAAAATTTGCTCTGACAGATGTACATACTCTAGATATAGCATATATCATTTTTAATACTACAAAAGATCAGTGAAATAAGTAAGTTAATATAGTCTCAAAACTCTTCACATTGATACATCTGGTTTTTAGTTACACAGAAATGTAAATAATGTACCTTCCAGATTTGAAGAAAATTCTACCTGAAACTCCCATTTGTCGATCTTTTACTAATAAGACATCAATTCATTTAGTAGAAGCGCTCAGAAGAGATTGTCCTTTTCTTCAAACATAGACATTCATTTGCTTGATAGAGTTTTGTGTCCAGGGCAAGGTGATCTCTTTGAAGAAACAAAGGTGGAGACCATGCTCTCTAAGCACTTCCACAGAAGAACTGACTTCCTCTGTTCTCAGAATTGTGAAATTTTATATCTCATCATGACTCCTGTTCTGTTAACTCCTCTGGGCTGAGATCAAAGTGTGTTGTTCTCTAATCTTCCACGGGTTCTTTGAAAATCAGGAACTGAGAGATGGTGGGAAGAAACCATCATGGACCAATTTGATACTTGAATTTTTTTTCATATGAATCATTATCATATGGCGTAATAACCAGCAGAAAAGCTTTTATAAGTATTTTTAGAAGCAAAAGGAAGGTATTTCTAGCACATGCACTGAACCACCAGGTGTTTTTTTAGCTTTTTCACCTTCCTTTCATCAAAATATTTTTTAAAAAAGCTATCTTTTCTCCTACTTAAAATGTCTGTGAAGCATAATATTTGTATTAAACAAATAACTGAATAAACTATCAGTCTTTATGATCTTACTAAAGCCACACTTGACATATTTAAAAGATTACCAATGAGGAATTAGTAAAACCTGCTCAATACCCCTGCCAAGGGACTCATCATAAAGGAAGATGATGGCATTATGGGAAAGATTCAATCTCTGTGACAGACTACAATAACATAAAACTCTAGTTACCTTCTAAAGAATGCATTGTGATCTAGAAATAAGCATCACATTTTTCACATTGTATTTTTTAAAATATGCATTGAACATAATTTCATCATGTTTCTAGTAGCAGAACTCTTATATTTTGATAGAACAGATCTTGCTCTTCTCACTGAACGAGATGAGAAGTTGAAAGTTTAATGTTAAAGCAGTGTCCTTCATCTCTAGTCTCCATTATTCCTCTTGCGGGAACATTGGAGAAGAGAGAAGAGATAAAAATCCACTGCATAACCAGCAAAAAGATGATAAGCATTTTCTGTTTGGACCTTGAAAGCATACCAGATTCTTTTTCCTTTTCTCAAATACTGTTCCAGAAGAACATATAAAAAATGAGGAAAATAGAGACAGTTATTTTTAATATCCTTTAAGGAGACTTGTTTTCTACTGTAGATTTCTATACAAACATGTGAGGGAGTTTTCCCTTGAAACCCTATGAAACTTAGTGTCTCCATACAAAATTATGATTTCTTTTGGAAACACAAAATTACATTCCTTTGTAGATAGATGTACCCAGTGGTTCTGGTACAGTACTGACCAGGGCATTGTGCAATATGACCTTGTACCTCTCTTGGAAGTAAGTAATCAGAGAGATGAAGCTAGCAGACAAGAGGGGAAAAGTAAAGAGAGGATAATAAATACAACTTCCTGGGAAGGGAGCCCTAAGAAGGTTAATTGTTGAGTAAATAGACCTAGCAACCACAGACTAAAACAAAAGAAGAAAGCATAATGGAGGAAACTTAAGGAGACTATAAATGGAGGATAAAGATTTGAAGTTAAGGCAGCAAAGCCATTCTTTCTTTCTTCCTTTCTTCCTCCTTCCTTCCTTCCTTCCTTCCTTCCTTCCTTCCTTCCTTCCTTCCTTCCTTCCTTCCTTCCTTCCTTCCTTCCTTTCTTTCTTTCTTTTTTCTTTCTTTCTTTCAGGAATATACATTTGTTTGTCTTACATGATTATATTTCAGAATAATTCAAAAACCCTTGGGGAGAATTATTTTCTTTTATTATTATTATTATTTTTTAATGATTTATATATAAATTTCTCATCTTTGTAATCCCAGGGATTCACCCCCCCCACTCTCCCCACCATCCCCCCTTTCCCCCCCTGCCCCAAGTTGTGTGCTTCAGTTTGGTGATTAGCTTGTTTTGACTTTTCCTCGTGGCTTTTGTTTATTTTTTTCCCCTATATCCCATATATTAGTGAAACCATTTGGTTTCTAACTGGAGTAGAATAGGTGCAGAGCTTGATGACATGTTCTCCTTTTACTGTAAGACAGGAAAAGAAAGACCAAAGGCTAAGTTAAAGACAATTTGAATGTATAATTGAGGTAAAAAACAAAACAAACAAGCAAAAAACTATCTAATCTTTGATAAGTAGAATAGACAAAATGACAACTGTTTTTTCCACCATATTTTCTAAGATAGAAGTATACATATCTTACTATTTGTCAAAATTACATTAGCTACTTGGAGAGCATGTGTATATGAATATGGAAAGAGATAGAGATCTGATGACATAATTTAGGACCTTTCATTCATACCTAAAACTAGTCTGCCTTAAGAAATTCTGCTATGTTAGTGATCTATTCTTTCTCATTCAACTTGATACTAACATGAATTCAATTCTTATTTTTGCCCTGGGAAATATGCTGACTTAATCAATGATGTTTGGTTGATTGGTGGTTGTAAACTATATTGATGAAAAGGTATATTAAGTACAAGAAAACATGTGTTTGCTGGCTTTATTTCTCTATGCTGGCAGAACACATCTTCATTTGGGTTTGAATCTGCAGTTAATATTTGAATAAGCTGGATTGAAGTCAGGGACTCTATATAAGGATGTTGACATTATTTTATAGCTGTAGTCAATGACAGGATTAAGAAAGCACTACAGGATGCTGAGGTTACCTTGTTTGCTGAATTCAGTAAAATATTTCAATGGGGCATATGTTGCTTAGACTTCAGCAAGGATGTATGTTGCTTAATATTTAGAAGACAAAATTCAATTTCATGGATTAGGAAATCTTGTTAGGTGGTCATAATCAACATAAAGTTAATCCAGGTGTCTTAGTCTTTAGAAGGTGATAAAGACAAATTTTTAACTACTAGTAGATCACATATAATTGTACTAGATAATCACACATTAGCTGTACTAAATTTAAGAAGTTTAGAAATTGAAAGTACAAAAATTAGCAATGTGAACCAACTGTCTCAATAAAAATATTTGAAAAGTTTATTTCCTTTCATTCATTGATTTCCTATCCCAGAAAATTCTTATAAACTATATCTAATTGGTACCTGATTCTTCAAAAATTACATAACTTTTGAACAAAAATATTTGTATCTTCAAATTACTTTGCTTAACAGCTTGCATCATTTTATACCAATTCTAAATAAATAAACAACATGTTAGGAAAAACAAAATATCTTGGTGTAAATGCAAGGCACTAATAATTACTGTGTTGAAGCAGACTAATTGTGAATCTTATGGAATCTTATTTTCCATGGTCCATTCCATGAACTGACATGAAAGTGAACTACTACCAAAGGGGGAAAAAAATCGGATAGTCAACATTAAATTCATATGCTTATGTAAATACAATTAAATTTCAACTCAAAACAAAATAAAGTTACTTAAAAAGCATCATTGACTAGAAAATTTTCTAATATTTTATAATCAACATGAGTGAAAACCGTTTTAAAAATTAAGAAGCATACAAGATATTCTGAGGCATTTTTATACTATTTTGAGTTCTTATATTCTTCACAAATCCCCACATCTAACTATTTTTGACACCAGGCCTTAGGATAACTATACTGGAATTGCACTAGTCTATGATCCAAATCATCCTCTGCACAGATTTATTCCAGTAATTATATATGAATTTATTCTTGAGGAAATTGTCACATGTTGTGTAAATAGTTAAAGCTTCAGATAAATGTGGGCATTAGAAAGGTTTAAAAAACAAAATTCAAAGTAATTTTCAGAAAAATGCAATTGAAATAGTGACAAAAGCACTATGTAAAGAGTTTCTTGAAATTAATCTTTTTTACATTTTCGAATTGTGCAAACTTTTATCACTTTTATCAGATTCTATGAGAGCCTATAAACTTGAACTGGTTAGAGCTGGACCCAGATGGCTCCAGTGTTTCCATTCCTGCTCCAACAAGTTACAATCAACTCTAAGCAGCTCAAACTTTCTTAAACTGGATTCAGTTGCTTCCAACCACATCCAACAAGGTAGAACCAGCACCAAATGACTCTAGCTAGTTCTGATTTTTAACTAGAGCCAACTCTCTCTAACCAGTTCCAGCTGGCTCAAAATGGCTCTAACCTCATCAAAGACTAGAATTGTTTCCAAATATGTCCAACCATTTCAGCCAGATTGAACCCTGTCTCTTACCAGCTCATACTGTATCAACCTGGTTTGAACCTGTCTCTTTTCTTTTACCTAGCATATTAGATTCATCCATTTGCCCATGTATCAGTGACTTATTATTTATATATCTGAGCAGCATATCATTGTATTAATAATTCATAAGTTACTTATTCATTCTCCAGTTGATGTTTATGTGGGTTGCTTGCAATTTGTGGTTACTTTAAATATAATAGAGCATTCATTTCCAAGTTTTCCAAGAAAATAGGTTTTTATTGCTTTTGAAGCAGGAGTTGCCATATTATAGACAGGTGGGTTGATCAATAGCTATCTAAATGGTGACAACATAACTTATTTCTATCAGCAACAAATAATTACAATTTTCCTAAATCTACATTCTACCAAACATTTAATGCCAAATTTTAATATATTGTTCTACCAAATACAAATTTGCATTTTGTTTTGAGTTTAATTTCTATTTCCTTGATTATTATATATTTGTATCCCCCTTTTGTGTGCTTATTAGTATATATTGACATCTTCTCATTTGTTTTTTTTTTTTAAAGGTCAAGTTTATTCTAGGCAAGTTATTTATTTAAAATTTGCATGCAAATAAAAATAACTAGGATATAAACTCCTTAGAAAGGGACTTTGAGAGCTAGAAATGTTTATTGTCCTCATTTTAGGTTGGTAAAGGTAAAGTTAAACTGGGAGGAGGTCTGGGCAGATGGTTTGGGCTGGGAAGTTTGGGTGTCTGTGGTTACTGTCATCAGCCATGCATTTAGGAGTAGAGGGTGACACATACCAGGCTAATATGAAGCCAAGGCCACATCTTAGGGTTTAGGGGATCCTGACAACCAAAATGTTTCCCTGATCCTTTGTAATTTATTACAAGGAAAAAAGTTAAATTACTATCAAGAAGTTGAGCAGAGCTATGATTTCTGCCACAGTGCTTTGATGCCTCTTTTGAAATAGAAATTGGGAATGTTTTCAAAAGTAGTTTTGGTGCCTTTGATTTGTGCCAGCTCTAAGCTTTGTGAAGGGTAGCCTGGCACCATGTGTGGGACTTCTGTCTCCAGCACTCAGCCTGGTGAAGGCCTTGAAATTCCTCCACAGAGGACTCCACATTCTTTTTTTTTTTTTTTTTGATCTTTTGGATTGTCTTTTTTTTTAATAATTTTTTATTTATATATATTTCACATCATTTCAGTCCCTGGGGGTCACCCACCACCTCCCCTTCCCACCTGCTCCAGCTGGTCCCCATTCTCCCCTTGTGCCGTTTCATTTGGTTGACCATATATTAGGGAAACCATTTGGTTTCTGTCCCTTTCTATCTGACTCATTTCTGCTAGAATGATTTCTTCTAGGCACATCCAGGTTTCCATAAATTCATCAAATTTGTCATTTTTAATTGATGAGTAATACTCCATTGTGTA
>PVHY01023356.1:0-21087 GCA_004024945.1 Uropsilus gracilis
TGCCCAGGGTACCACAGACTCAAGCAATCCCCAGCCTCAGCTTCCCAGGTAGCTGGGATTACAGGCATGCGCCACCACACCCAGCTATTTTTTGGAACTAGGTCTCACTATACGGGCCCCAGGCAGGACTCGAACCGCGATCCCTAGCCCCTGCCGCTTCATAGGCTGAAGCTTACAAGCACGAGCCACCGTGCCCGGCAGAAAAATATTTTTTATTTAAAATGTATTTAAATATGTAAATGCTGAGACACTTATCTGTCTAGAAGCTATAAAGAAGTAACAGAAATTTATACAACTTTGCAATGACATAGTTTAGATTTATAAGAAGACATTTATAATAGGAACAAATCTGGAGTTTTTTCCCTTATAGTTGACATTTTGAAATAAATGTGTACATGTACTTAATATGTGTGCTTAAAATCACAATGACTGAACAGCTACAATGCAGTCAGAAAACAAAGGTTTTTCTTTGTTTTTTGCCTTCAGCAAGTGGATTTCCCAAACGCAGTAAATAGCTCTTGGTAGAGAGTCAAACAAAGCAAGATACCATCTCCCTTCACTATCCATGATAGTTGAATTCCTGGCG
This sequence comes from Uropsilus gracilis, assembly GCA_004024945.1. Classification (NCBI taxonomy): domain Eukaryota; kingdom Metazoa; phylum Chordata; class Mammalia; order Eulipotyphla; family Talpidae; genus Uropsilus; species Uropsilus gracilis. Next base: position 587 of record PVHY01023356.1, read on the forward strand.
TTCAGTATATATAAGCCACTATGTACGTGGGGCTCTCAGTAAAATGAAATCTGATTCTTGGCACATGTTGCTAGATGACTGGGAGACACTAAAAGGCCAGTGGAGTGTCAGACAATTACTTTTTTTTTTGAGACTAGGTCTCGCTATTTATTTGTTTGTTTGTTTATTTATTCTGAGACTAGGTCTTACTATTTTTGCCCGTGGAACCGCAGGCTCTCGTTGCCTGGGGTACCACAGACTCAAGCAATCCCCAGTCTCAGCTTCCCAGGTAGCTAGGATTACAGGCATGAGCCCCCACGCCCAGCTATTTTTTTGGAACTAGGTCTTGCTACGGGCCCCAGGTGGGACTCAAACCGCGATCCCCAGCCCCGGCCGCTTCTTAGGCTGAAACTGACAGGCACGAGCCACCGTGCCCAGCTAGTCTTGCTGTTTTTGCCCATGGAACCGCAGGCTCACGTTGCCCAGGGTACCACAGACTCAAGCAATCCCCAGCCTCAGCTTTCCAGGTAGCTGCGATTACAGGCATGTGTCACCATGTCCAGCTATTTTTTTGGGACTAGGTCTCCCTATGTGCCCCTGGCAGGACTTGAACCGCGATTCCTAGCCTGTGACTTCCTAGGCTGCCACCTACAGGCATGTGCCACCATGCCGGTCTAGGACAATTACTCTACAGGATCCTTCGGATAGGGTGGCATGGCTTGGTTCTCACCCTCTGCCCCAGTCACAGTGAGATTCAAAACTCCCGCAAACTCCCAAAATGACCACAGGGGGCAGTACCACCCTATGAGAGTCACAGTTCAAGCCGGATCCAACACTGCAAACAATAGAAATCTGTGGCTTTATTTAAATTAACTTTTTTTTTTTTTTTTTTTTTGAGACGAGGTCTCGCTATTTTGGCCCGTGAAACTGCAGGCTCATGTTGCCCAGGGTACCACGAACTCAAGCAATCCCCAGCCTCAATTACTCAGGTAACTGGGATTACAGGCATGCGCCACCATGCCCAGCTATTTTTTGGAACTAGGTCTTGCTATATTGCCCCAAGCGAACTTGAACCGCTATCCCTGGTCCCGGCTGTGGCTTCCTAGGCTGCCGTTTACAGGCAAGCACCACCATGCCCGATCTAAATGAACTAAATTCTTATTAAGTAAAATCCAATGTTCATTCTTGTAGGCATGCTAGTCACATTGCAAGTGCTTAAAAACCACATGTAGCAAAAACTACCCATAGAGAAAAGCTCAGATCCAGATTTGGCTTCACTGGTTAATTCAACAAATATTTAAAGAAAAATTACCAACACTTCTTCACAGACCCACCCAAAAAATAGATGTGGGAACACTTCCCATTTCTAAGGCCTATATTACCCTGATACCAAAACCAGGCAAAAATGATACAAGAAACAAAACAAAAAGTAAATTAATTAAAAATTTTTTAAAAATTTAAAAAGGAAAAAGGACCTCCAAAAAGCAAGAAAATCACAGAGCAATATCTTTTATGAATATTGACATTAAAATGCTCAAGAAAATATTAGAAAATTTTGTAGTAGCCATGTAGCCATGTAGGCTTTAACAGAAATGCAAAATCAGGTTAGCATATGAAAACAAATTAATGCAATATCAATAGGATAAAGATCAAAAATTACATGGTCATGATAATAGTTACAAAATAGTTACATGTTACAAAAACTACATTTGACAATATCCAAAACCCCTTTATGATAAACCAGGAACAGAAGGGAACTTCCTCAATATCAGAGGACATTACAAAAAATTCATAGTTAACATCATACATAATGATGAAAGACTGAATGCCTTTCCCCCAAAGATCAGGACCAAGACAAGAATATCCACTCTTTCCACTTCTATTCACTGTTGTACTAGTGAAATTAGGAAACAAAGCGAACAAAAGGCATGTAGATTAGAAAGGTTTGGAGAGTAAATACTTGCATATAGAAGATTCTAAGAAAATCACCAGTAATCTGCTAAAACTAATAAAGAGTTCAACAAGGTCGGAGGGCAAAAGATGAACAGGTAAACCTTGGTTGTATTTCTATACACTTATAATGAAAATCTAAAGACAGTAGAAAACAATTCCATTTGCAAATGCACCAAAAGAATAAAACATTTAAAAAGAAATACAACAAAAGAAATGCAAAATGTATATTCTAAAAGCTACAAAACATTGTTGAAAGACAATAAACATCTAAATAAATGGAAAGGCATTTCAAGGTTCACAGATCAAATGATTTGATATTGTTAAGATGGCATTTCCCTAATTGATCTATAGATTCAATGAAATTCCTATCAAAAATCACAGCTAGCTTCTTTGTAGAAATTGATGAATTTGTTTCACAAAAGAAGGATTTGGAGGATTTACTCTTCCCAACTTCAAAAGCTCACCACAAAACTACAGTAATCAAGACAGTGTTGTACTGGCATAAGAATAAGCATAGGGGGCCAGGCACGGTAGTGCATGCCTGTAAGTGGCAGCCTAGGAAGCTGTGGTGGGGTCCACGGATCGCAGTTCGAGTCTCACTTGGGGCAACATAGCAAGACCTAGTTCCAAAAAAATAGCTGGGTGTGGTGATGCGCGCCTGTAATCCCAGCTACCTGGGAAACTGAGGCTGGGGATTGCTTGAGTCTGTGGTACCCTGGGCAACATGAGCCTGCAGTTCCACAAGCGAAAATAGGGAGATCCGGTCTCAAAAAAAAAAAAAAAAAAAAAAAAAAAAAAAAAAAAAAAAAAAAAAAAAAAAAAAAAAAAAAAAAAAAAAAAAGAATAAGCATGTAAGATCAATAGAAATGAGTCAAGAGTATAGAAATAAACTCCCGTATTTCTAGTCAACTCGTTTTCCAGAAGGTACCCAAACAAATCAACAGGGAAATTCCTTTCACAGACAATGCTGGGATAACGAAATAACCACCTGCAAAAGAATGAAGTTCAGCCTTGTAATGGGGATCCCCAAAAACATCCTCAGTTTCAAATGATTCAGTAGAAGGACTCAAAGGACTGAGCATATAGTCATACTCCTGGCTATGATGTATTTACAGTGAAAGGAGACAAAGTAAAATCAGGAAAGTGCACAGGGCAAAGTTGGAGAGTAACCAGATACAAGCATCTAAGCGCCCTCACCAATGGGAGTCACGTGGGATATAATTAACTTCCCAATAATGAGTTGTGATAACGCCTGTGAAATTCTGACAACTATGGAAGCTTGGTAGACTCTCAGGTTCAGGGTTCTTACTGGGGCCAGCTCAGGGGGCACTCTACTTAGCACATACCAAAATCCAGAAAGATCTTCAGCTAAGCCACATTGCTTGCACAAACAATATAGACAGTGGGTGTTACTTTAGCCAGTTAATGGTGGGAATCCTCTTGAAATCTAAGTTACCAAGCTCCAGTCAAGGTGCCAATTTTGCAAGCAGACTCTTCCTACAAGGCAAGAAGTTTGCACCAGCTCTGGTGCAACTGTTAACACTTTCCTGCACACTCGCTTACCTCACGCCAGATGCAAAACAAAACAAACTTCAAAATGGATCAAAGAGCTAAATATAAGTACTAAGCTACACTACTCTTTTTTTTTTTTAAGCTACACTACTCTTAGAAGAAAACATACGAGTGATACTTCATTACCTTAAGTCAACAGTGGTGTCTTAGACATGTCACAAAAACCACAAACAGAAAATAGGTGAATTGACTATTAAAATTAAAAACTCTTGAATGTCAAGTGACACCATCAAAAAAGTAAAAACAGAGTGGGAAAAACATGTTTGCAAATCATCAGTATGATAAGGGACATGTATCTAAGAGTATGAAGAGAACTCTTACAATTCTAAAATCAAAAGACAAACAATCTAATTTAAAAATGGCCGGGCACGGTGACTCGTGCCTGTAAGCATCAGCCTATGAAGCGACCAGGGCTAGGGATCGCGGTTCGAGTCCCGCCTGGGGCCTATAGCAAGACCTAGTTCCTGTAATCCCAGCTACCTGGGAAGCTGAGGCTGGGGATTGCTTGAGTCTATGGTACCCCAGGCAATGAGAGCCTGTGGTTCCATGGGCAAAAATAGCGAGACCTAGTCAAAAAAAAAAAAAAAATGAGCAGAGGATCTGATAAAGACCTTGTCTTTTTCAAAATAAAGATATACAACTGGCCAGGAAAAATGTTCGTGGAAATGCAAATCAAAACCACAAGACATACCACTTCACACCCACTAGATGACTACAAAAAAAAGGAAAAAGGCAGTCTCTACATGAGGTTTGTGGGAATAATCACTAAACAAACATTCTGAGTGACTAGACAAACAAAAAGGAAAATAGCAAACATGGATAAGGATGTGGGGGATTAGAACCCTCCCGCACTGCTGGTGGAATGTAAAGTAGGATAGCAATTTTGGAAAAACAGCATCCTCAAAAGACTAAACAGAGTTATCAAATGACCCAGCAATTCTCCACCTAGGTAATTCTCAAGAGAAATGAAAGTTTATGTCCACACAGAAACTTGACTGAAGTATTTATGGTGTCATTGTTCATAACAGCCCAAACCCCAAACACCTGAATGTCTATCCACTAATGAAGGAATACAATATTGTATATCGATACAACGGAATAATATTCAGCTATAGAAAGGAATGAGATGCTGACACCTGCTACAGCTAAAAGCCTTGCAAACATTATGCTAAGTGAATGCAGCCAGAAATGAAAGATTACATGTTATATGATGCTGGTCTTAGGACTGCTCACGATAGGGAAACCTATAGAGACAGGAAAGTGAAGGCTAGAGATCAGGGAAGAATGGAAGGGTGGAGGGCAGTAGCTAGCAGGCTTGCTTTTTAAAAAAATATTTATTTTGTTCTTTAGATCACAATCTCTGTGTTTTTTTTTCGGACACCTGCCCCCCCCCTCTGGTGCCCCTTCCATTCTCTCAAACCCCACTCTTTGTTGTTTACTAGTTGTGCATTAGTCTCTTTCTTTCCTTTGGCAGTGTCCTTTCCTTGGGTGAGGGACTGTGTTTTGGAACCAGGAGAGCCTTGCTGGTAGGTTATCAATCTTAAGTTTGCGTTGGGTGGCCAGTCTATATTCGTTTGTGATCTGTCCATGTTTTCTTGCTGCAGGCCATCTTCTCCAATCTCATCTCCACTGCTTTGCTACTTTACCTTAACTCTGGTGTCAGATTTAGGGGGTCTCGCCCCCAACCAGTGTTGGTCTAGAAGTTTCTCTGTGAATACAGGCATCTGTGAATGGCCTTTAAAGATCATCTCCTCTGCCTCAGTTTGCAGTTTTGATGTGGGGCCAATTACCCCATCTTTGGTCTTCCTCTCCTCTCCCTTAGTGTGGGAAGGGTGTGTTGCTCTCCTTGAAGGCGTCTCCAAAATGAGGACCTGGGTCTTCCTGGCCCGGTGAGCTCATAAGTGCGCATGGTGACATCGTGCCTCTACAGTTGTTTCTCTTGTCTCGCATGCACTGGTTCTCTCGGTTGTCCGTCTGCTGTGTCCATCTCAGGCTTGTGGGCTGGATTTTTGCATGATCCCTCACCCGATCTATGATGGGGTTTGTGTTGCACATGTTCTTGATCCTGAGAAGTTTAGCTGGAGTGAGAGAGAAATGGAAGGGGTTCCCCCTCACCCCTCCTCCTTAGCCCCTTGCCCACCCACTGGTACCTCCTTGTTGGGGGGGGGGTGGGCCCTGATGGCTGAGCCTGCGCCCTCCCATGCTCCCCTTGGGCTAGGAGCAGAGGGCAACATGGCTGTGCTGATCTGGGCTGCAGATGGCTGCCCTGTGCAGCAGCCACCTGCTGGTGGGTGGGGCCACCACAACCCCCACCCCAACCACCCTCCATGGCTCACCAGGCTCAGAGGGCTTACCTAGGAACCTTGACCCCCTTCGCTCCCTGCTGGCAAGGGAGCTCTGATGGCCAGGGACCAGGCATGCAGGCAGCCCTCAGGTGGCTGCTTGCTGGTGGGCGGGACTCCAGGGTTGATTTTTGGGATGATGCAGGTGTTCTAAATTTGACTGTTGATCATCACATACATTTTTGATTCTATTAAAATCAGTCCGATTATGTCTCAATAAAATTGTTAACTGATTTTTCAAATAATTGTGGTTTAATGTGCTTCCACTCACTTAGCAAGGAATTGAAAATGATCCTACCCACTGCTAAGGAGGGGCTGTGAAATAGATCCATGTGACTGATGCATTAAGACAAATGAGCCAAAACCTTTCAGGAAATATGGTGACATAGCAACCTAAAAAGTACCCACCCCTTCTAATTTCACTTTGAACATATATCCTAAAGAAACTTTCTAGAAAACATGTAACATAAAAGGGTTATTTTTAAAATAAAACATTACACATCATGTATGGAAACAAGCTAAATGGCTAACATGAATAGAATGACTAAGTTGCAGAGATCTGTTGTGATGGAATGCTATGCACCTGTCAAACCTAGCCTTCTACCCCCAGTGGAACAATTATTGGCCTGAAGAACACATTCATAAGTTTGTTGACCTGAAAATAAAAAGTTTATAATGAAGGCGTATGAGGAAAACACTTTAAAAGCAGGAAAAGCATAATTTAGCTGTCGTGTCCTGAGAATGGCAGTATCAGTATCACCTGGGTACGTTGTAGAAATGTTTATTCTTGGTTCTTATCCCACCCCACCTTGCTAAATTGGAGTGCCAGGGGTGGGCCCAGCAATTTGTGTTCTAACAGGTCTTCTGGACACACTAATGTACAAAAGGTAAAGGCAACGTTTAAAATGGCATGATGAAAGTTAACATTTGGTGAGTGCTATTTTTCTCCCTGATCTCCTGTAATCTATATAGTTACCTCAGAACTTGTTGGTGCTCCACGCTACCCCATTTCATAAACACCACTGGAAGTGTTGGGTGGTTCCAGGGCGCTCGTGTTTCTTTGCACCTCCCAAAGTTATATATTTGAAGTATAGGAGGAAAAACACATAACTAGCATTTCAAACTCATGATTTCAACAGTAACATCAAGTACTCTGTAAATAAGAATTCATATTAAAAGTGAATTGCTTAATGAAAAATATTAATAAAAGGAATGTTATATCTACTAATTTGAGAAAAACTGCTAATCCAACCTGTTACATAAAGAGTGATCTGTTTTTTTACTGTATATTTTACCTTTACAAGGGTTATAAATACTGGATTCTGGTTAATGTACATACTGTAATGTTTAGAGGAGAGCATTGTAGGTGAACTTCTTACTTACAAAAGCATGACAAAAATGAGATGGATTGATGACTGGAGAGATCTGGATGAGGGCTTGGATATACGATAAAGCAAGACAGCAAATATTTATTGCAAAACTGCACACACAGGCACTTTGTACAAATTCTTCCAATGTTTCTGTTTGCAAACTTATATGCTGAGGGGGTGGGGGTGGAGGGGATGCTATAGACTGTCCCATATAGTGAGTAAGTTAGTAAATATAGACTAAGACTAGGCTGGATCAGCGGAAGTGCTTTGCACCTCCTGATATATACTTCAAAGTGGGAATGTATTACTTTGATAATAAATTTTTTTTCAGAGGGAAAAATCACACAGGATGATTGATAAATAGATATTTATTCTGAGGGTATAATGCCAAGAAACACCTCCTCCCACCCTGTCCTCCCCCACCCCGGCCAGTGGGAGTGGGAGACAGTGGCTGCCCTTGGCTCACAAAGGCAGACCAGGCGAAGTCCATGCTCAGTAGGGCTGCGGCCTGCGTATGGCCTGCCTGTCCATCTGCCCCCAGGTCAGTGTGTCCTGTGTCCAAGGATCTGTAGTGTCAGGAGAGGTGGCAGAGGAAGTTGTGCAGAGGGAAGGCCAGGAGCCCTGACAAGGAGATCCCCAAGGTGTCGGAGATGCAGGCGGCTGCCATGGCAAATTCCCGGTGCTCCTGACTGGTCTGGGGAGGCAGGGAGTTGGGTGAGGATTTAGTTCCAGAAACCTCCACTCTGGGCTTTTCCAGACACCTCCCTCAGCCCTCCCCCAGTAAGTGCTGACCTCCAGGGCAATGTTGTGGAAGGTGTTCACATAGGCTGCACCCCCTAGGATCCCCTCATACAGAATGATCAGGAAGATGAGGTATATGCTTGGCAGGAAGCTCAACCACACATCAGCCAACAGGACGACCAGGTTGATGCACTGTGGAGGCAGGTGGAGGGAAGGGCTGACTGTAGAACCACAGGTAGGAAGGGAGGCTGCCATCCCTTCCAGTGGCCCTGGTTCAGGGAAATGCTGCTAAGGAAGAAGGCTGACAGGCCTCAGTCAAATCCCACACTCAGTTGGCCTACCAGACCCTGGGATCTGGGGTGGACCTCCTCCCTCCTCTTCCCCCAGTACCTGGGCGGGGGGGCCACGTCTCCTTCCCTTCCTTCATTTTGCCTGTGTCACCCTCCCTCTGCTGCGCTCTTCTACCTTCCCTCACTTGGGATCTTCTAGCCACCCTGTTCCCAGCTCAGCTTAGATCAGGGTCACTTATTCTCATGATCTCACTCCTTCCCAGGCCTCTGTCAATAGAGCAATTGCCTCCCTTCTTGCCAAACCGAGGCTATAATCAGACCTGCAGTTTTCAGTTGGGGATGATTCTGCTGCCCAGGGAACCTTTGGCAACATGTGGGTATGTGCTCAGTGGTCACAACTGGGGGGGGGGGTGTGCTGCTGGGGTCCAGTGGACAGAGGCCAGGGATGCTGCTCACCACCCCAGGGTGCACAGGACATCCCCATGACAAAGAATGATCCAGCCTCATGCCAACAGTTTAGGTGTTCCCATCTCTTTCTCTAAGTCTCTCTGACTCCACCTGAGGGTGCAAGTCCCTGCCCCATGCCCTGGTCCCCTGAGGGGACCCCACTTTCCTAGTCCTGAGTACATGGCGCCCCCGCTTGACAGACAGGCAGGTTCCTTGCTAACTCACAGGTCTGGCCCTCAGGGGTTCTAACTCATCACACCTGAGTGGACTCTGGGTTTCTGCATTTTATTTTATTTTATTTTATTGAGACTAGGTCTTGCTATTTTTGCCCGTGGAACTGCAGGCTCTCCTTGCCCGGGGTACCACAGACTCAAGCAATCCCCAGCCTCAGCTTCCCAGGTAGCTGGGATTACAGGCGCATACCACCAAGCCCAGCTATTTTTTTTGGAACTAGGTCTTGCTACAGGCCCCAGGTGGGACTCGAACCACAATCCCTAGCCCCGGCCGCTTCATAGGCTGAAGCTTACAAGCACGAGCCACCGTGCCCGGCCGGGTTTCTGCATTTTAAAGAACCCCTAGGAAACACCCCTGTGACTGGTGAAACACTGCAGATGCTCTCATCTGCAGCATTACCCTGGATACAACATTGCCCTTGACAGCATGAGATGGTTATAAGGCCCTCATTCTCTGAAGAAGCCTGGTGAAAATGATAGCTAAGATCCCGAGCTACACACTTCAGTGGCAGCTAAGAATTGGAGTAAAGAAAGGTCAGTATAGTAATTGGGGCAGTAAAGAAAGTGAGAGCACATTTGCATGTTGTTGTCATAAGATCAAAGAGTGATCTGCACCTATTGTATATTCTGCTATCATAGGATTTTCTTAAAAGAGGTGAAAGTTAGGCCGGGCATAGTGGCTCGTGCCTGTAAGCTTCAGCCTATGAAGCGGCCGGGGCTAGGGATCGTGGTTCGAGTCCCGCTTGGGGCCCGTAGCGAGACCTAGTTCCAAAAAACAGCTGGGTGTGGTGGCGCGCGCCTGTAATCCCAGCTACCTGGGAAGCTGAGGCTGGGGATTGCTTGAGTCTGTGGTACCCTGGGCAACGTGAGCCTGTGGTTCCACGGGCAAAAACAGCGAGACCTAGTCTCAAAAAAAAAAAAAAAAGAGGTGAAGGTTTAGTTTAAGATCCCTTCCAGGGGTTGTCCACTTGTGACTCTGGAACAATGAATGCTGGTGACGAGACCTGACTTTTGTTAGGCTGCTGTAAGGCATGGTGTTTGTTCCCTCAAAGCTGCAGACCATTCGCTCACAACCTGGAGATGAATGACCTATTAACTACAGCGTCACATGGTCTATTATGATTGCCCACCCAGAGGGAAAGAACTGTGCCTTTTCTTACTGTTGGCAACATTATCAGTCTCTCTGCATGAGGCGTATGCAAGTGATTACCGAATAAGTGTTCCAACTGATTAAGCCATGATACAAAACCTTGTTCTTTCTTTCTTACGTCTATTTCTTACAACTACTCTGAGAAACAGATGCTGGTTATGCCCAATTCATAGAGACACTGGGATTCAGACTGGTTCAGCGACGTGAACTGAGTCACACATGCACCAAGCACAGAAGCTGGGATCTGCACCCTGACTGGCCTGACCCTGGAGGTCTTCTGTTCTTTGTGCTTAGTGCCTGACAGGGAGCAAGAGCCACTTCCTGCTAAGAGAGGGAAGCATGTGGACTGAGGAAGCTGGAAGCCAACGTGGGAGAAGAGTGATGACCGGGGGCTAGGTACCTGCAGCAGGGCCAGGGTCCACGTGTGGCGGATGTGACAGCAGCGGAGAGAAGAGCGGGAGGCGAAGACGCCGGCCTGGTACAGCATCTGGTACCTGAGTCAGGGAGGACCCGGGAGGAGGAAGCCCTTCCAGGTGTCCACTTGGCCAGGCAGTCCCTCCCCGCCCTGGGTTCCTTTATCAGAGAGCCCTCCCAGCCACTGCCTCCCCCATCACTATTCTCACCAGCGGTACTGCTGCGCATGACTCAGGGACGTGTTCCGGAAGAAGAGGAGCTCAAACTGCAGCAGAGATCAGACAGGGGAGATGGACAGGGACATCAGGGTCTCCTCCTGGATCACTACCTCCACTCCCCACCCAGCAGCCCTCACTCACAAGTCCCTGATTGATGAAATACTCAGCAAAGTACACCAGGACCAAAGGGACAATATACGGCAGCAGGCCCTGGAGGAGTCAGAGGACATACGTGGAAGGCTGGGAGCTGGCACCGGCCCCTGGGGACACACCACAGCCACCGTCCATACCTTGAACACAGTCCACTTCTCCTGAGGGGAGAGGTGTGAGCTGGGGCCTACAGAGAGGGGAGAAGAGGGGTGAGGCTGGCACACTGCTATGCGAGACTCAATCAGCTGACATGAGTGTGAATTGAGTATACAAATAAAACACCTAAACTGGTAAACTTTACCACGATTAAAACAGCATGAATCAGATGAGACCTCTTTATGGGTATATATCCCCACCCCAGGCCTACTGGCCTCTTCTTTCTGTTTCTTGAATATCCAAGCTCATTTCCACCACAGAGCCTTAGCACCAGCCTGACAGCTGGTCACCCCAGTGTCCACAGGGCTGATTCCCTACCGTTATAATTTTAGCCCAATGATACCTCCTCAAAGATAGTGACACGCTCACCGCCTTTACTACAGTAGAACCCTTTCCATTTCTCCCCAGCTGCCCTTTTCCAACACATCACTGGTTTTCGATCTTCTAGCAGTCATCAATATGTGAAAACACATTTCTGGTTCAGTTATTTGTTTTGCTATCTATCTGCTTCATTTCCTTGTCTTAGTGCCCAGGGATGGGCATGCCTAGCAGCTCGAAGCACCAGGGAGTGTTTCTTGAATAGATGGATGAGACTGCTTCAGCATGCCAGCATACCCACCCTACCCCCTCCCAACTGTGCCCACTGGAGGGAGGGAAAGATCAAAATCCACAGAGAAGAAGTTACCTCCCTGAGGGGGGGGGGTCCTGTCTCCTACCTGACTTTGACTCTGGACACTCGTTGCTCATCAAGGGCTGCCGAGCAGATGTATCTGCCTCGTCTTCCCCTCCAGGGTCCTGGGGCTCGGGAGATGTGAGCAGCAAGAAATAGCTGGAAGTGGGCAGAATGGGGATGGAGTGGAAGAGGCTCTATCGGATTGAAAAGAAGGTTCCCTCCCAGGGCAGCCCCCCACCCCGATTTCTATTCCTGTAGGCACCCCCATTTGTGTCAGAGAGCTCCAACTGTGGGAGAAAATTTCCTTCTTCAAGCTGAGTATCTGCTTTTTCCTTGCTGCAGCCCCTGGCTCTCACCAGGTCAGTCAGTTCTGTCTTGTCACTATGATTCGAATGACTGTTCTAGCTGCCCTGTACTGTGCACCCACACTCTGTTTCAGGCCAGGACTCCCCAAATTTCAGTCACTTATGGCTTCCCGGGATATGGCTTCCCCTATGTAATAGTTTTTCCATAATATTTTTCCTTTAGATTGTTTCCTTTTTTCTATTTTTTTTTTTTTTTTTTGAGACTAGGTCTCACTATTTTTGCCCGTGGAACCGCAGGCTCAGGCTCTCGTTGCCTGGGGTACCACAGACTCAAACCATTCCCAGCCTCAGCTTCCCAGGTAGCTGGGATTACAGGCGCGCGCCACCATGCCCAGCTATTTTTTTGGAACTAGGTCTCGCTACGGGTCCCAAGCGGGACTCGAACCATGATTCCTAGCCCCAGTCGCTTCATAGGCTGAAGCTTACAGGCACGAGCCACTGTGCCCGGCCTGTTTCCTTTTTTCTACAGAACCTTGTTTTAAGCAATAATCTGTGAAATCACAAGTTTGACGGGCTAGTGAAGATATTTTTCTAGTACATGAAAGTACACACAAAAGTTATCAAAAGAAAGTCCACCCCTATCCTCGGTCAACCACAGTGGGACCCACACTACACGGGATGTTTCACACACATCACCTCGTGGGAAAGCAAAGAGAGCCACCATCATCTGAAATATGGGGAACCCAGCCAGGGTCAGAGAGGTGAAGCAGCCTGTTCCACTCGACTCCTAACGGGGGGAAGCTTGTGAACTCAAACCCAGCTGACCGGAGTTTAGAACACATGCTCTCCCTCGTCACAAGGTAGCAGGGCTCTGCGCACTGGGGTCATGATCCAGTCCTCCCTCTTCAAGGCCCTTCTTCCTCCAAGCCCAGGGAAGCTCACCTGACCAGCAGCAGAGCGGGGATACCCAGCATGGACAGCAGGGTGTGCTGGGGAGAGAGGCCAACCTGGGTGAGGCCCAGGTAGGACAATGCCCCTAGCAGCCCTGCTCCCCCAGTGCCCGAGGACCACCAGGAGATCACAGCCCTGAGGAGGAGAACACAGGCGCACTCAGAAGGCTCAGAGTGCGGCAGGGACACACACGGGAATACTACTTAGCTATAAAAGAGATCAACTCCCGTCGGTCCCTTGAACACATAAATGGGTGTTATGCTTAATGGAACAAGTCAGATGGAGAAAGACGAACATGGTGTGATTTCTCTTGCATGGTATATAGAGAAAACAATAACCAAACCAACTATCTAAACAAAAATAAACTTTTTGACTGTAAGACCAAACTAGTGGCTACCAGAAGAGAAGGGGGAAAGATCAATTGGATAAAAGGGGACAAATGTTATGGTGAAGGTTAGAATTGAACTTCGGATTTAAAATGATGCACAGCTGAAACAAATCATGTTAGAATGCAATTCACTTAAAACAAAAAAACAAAAAAACTAAAGCTAGCAGGGCAGGGAAGGGGGGGGAAGGGTGTTATCTCCCTTACTCCCTGCATTGCCTGCTTACCTGGGGTAGAAGGCAGTGAGTGATAGGAAGGTGACCTCTCCAAGGCCTGACGAGATGCTAGCCAGGACCACACCTGGGGGGAGACAACCACAATGAGCCCTGCCCCAAGAGCCTTGCTCCCTGATGGCATCTGCCCAAGGCCAGTACTGCATTAGCTCAGAGGGATGAAAACATATCCTCCAGCCAGACTGGGTTCCAAACCTCAAGCAGAACCGAACCATCAACCTCCTATGCACATCCTTCTCATAGAGAAGGGTACCACCCTCTACCCAGATGGGGAGCATGAACTCATCCTTTATGTCCCCTCTGCTTCCATCATGGAGTCTTGGTGATTTCATTCTCCAGCTAATCCACCTATCTCCTCCCACCTCCCCCTGCAAAGCGACCCATCTCCCATCACCTACTGTGAGTAGCTAAGCAGCCTTCTGAAGGTTACAAAAAAGAATGTCTTTGCTTTGGGAAGCAGGGAGGCTAACCCCCAAAATGCTCTGCTGTGATTTCTCTTGCCTCCCACCCACAACAAAGCCTCATGCTTACCACACAGACTGATGGTCACTGAGGGGGAAAAGGCAACCAGGATGAAGCTGCCAGCAGCAGAAATCCCACTAATGAGAACCCGGGGGCTAGAAAGGAAATGTGGGGGGAGAAAGGAGAGGAAAAGGTCAGCTCCCCCTCTCAGCTTCCCAGCCCTCCTGGCCTCCCCACGTCAGATCCCGCTGCCCTTCTTCCCCACGCAGACCTGTAGGGCAGCACATGAAGACCAAGAGGAGCCAACAGTTTGATGACAAGTGTGGGGAGGATATCTGCCAGGAGCACAGCCTGGAACAGAACAGAGTGAGATTCCAGACTTCCCAGGGGCCACCAGGAGGCCAAGGAAAGACGGGAATCAATGAGACGGGAATCAATGAATACCCACTCTGAAGTCAGGCAGAACTTGTTCAAGTTCTGCTGTCCCTTAAGCTGTATGCCAACACTTTCGCATTCCTGAGCTTTAGTTTCCTCACCTGGAGAAATGGGAGACCATGACAGCGCCAAGTTCACAGCTCTGCGATATATACTAAATGAACGAATGGCTGCTGCATCGCACAGAAAGGGCCCCGTGAATGGAGGTTTGCATTATTATAACCATGACAGTCCCAGCTAGTGCTGAGGGGTAGAGGAGGGATTTAGGGGTAGGGGTGGGATCTAGGGATAAGGGTGGGGTCCTACAGGGCCTGGGCCAGGGGAGGACCTGATGGGTACTCACAGCTGTGGAGACAGAGTTACAGTCAAATCGAGATGAGCGATTGTGGGGTGTGGGTGTTGGATCTGGGTTCACCTGATGGGAGAGAAACATCTGTCACTCAGGAAGGCAAAGGGTAGACATCCAGGGCCTGGCTGCAGCCCTGGCTCTGTTCTGACTTGAAGGACAGTGTTAGGCTAGCACTGGTCTCTTTGGGATCTCAGTTTTGCTATGTGCATGTAGGTTGGGGGCAGGTTTTCCTTAAAGTCTCACACTAATGGCCCAGGTTAAGGATGGTTCTACAAGTAAACATTATTTGGGGAATACATTCTAGGAACTTTCTATTAAAAATGTGAGTTTCCAGAAAGTCTGGTCTTAGACCAAATTCCCTATTTGGCAGCTGCTCTCCTAGGATGGGACAGGTGCCCCCTTCATCTCACCATAGGCCAGAGATTCTCAACCAGGGGTGATTATACTCCACAGGGAACATCTGACAATGTCTGGAGAAATTCTTGGTTGTCACAACTGAGAGGTGTGTGTGTGTGTGGGGGGATTTGCTACTGGCACTGAGTGGGTATCCTGCTAAACATTTTACAAGGCACAGGACAGCCTCACAAGAAAGAATTATCCAGCCCAAATGCCAACAGACGGGGGTTAAAAATTCTGCCACAGACCAAGGCCCTACTAACCAGCATTTGAGTTTACAAAGTGACACCGACTGAGTCTTAGAAGTCTGGAAGACTGGTAACTTTAGACCTTTTGCCCCACTCCTTGGCCACCCCATTCAGAGTTTTCCAAGGGGGGTCCCTGTCCCAGGGTGAGTTCCACAGCATCTCACAGGGTTTACACATGGTGACAGAGATGGATACTTACATGGCTTTGGTTCCCAGATGCCCTGTGGTGGCTAAGGATGTCATGGGCAGCACTGAGCATCACCACATAACAGAAGTTGTTGCAAAGACCCAGGAGCCTGGAACGAGGACAAATTCCTCCCAGTCCCCAGTTTACTGAGCCATAATTGGCCTATAAAGTCAGATCATACCCTCCTTCCAGGCCTCTACTCTATTGCAGTCTGAGCATCAAACCTACCCCTTACCTGTGCCCTTCAATCAGCTCCCCCTGTTTTTCTCTATCACCATATCCCATCGATGTGAGGTTTAGAAATTTGAGCTTTGGGCTTGCAGACTTGGGTTCACCTCTAATCTTCAAGGCATCTCCCAAGGAAAGGAAGTTATCCTTAATGACTCTCCTGTGAGCTCCTACCACCTCTTCTCATCCACTGATGCACAGTCTTTGGGTTACAATAGTACAGCAGAAGGACCCAGGGGCTTGAAACGCAAAGGACTACACTCAGGCTCCAAGTCTGCTGCACTATACTTGAGTGGCCTCCATGGATTCATGTATAAAACGGGGATACAAATTTCTCTCCTGATTACGTCAGAGTGCCAGAGTGACGATCCATAAAGTATCTCATTCGCTTACTCTCACCTCCCAGAACTTTGTCAGTGGAACTGGGCCTAGTGCCAGAGAGTTCATGTGTCCTTCTCACAGCCTATGAAGTAGTTCCCATTTCACTGCTGAAGAAACTGAGGCTCAGAAAGGTTATGTGACTATTCCAGAATCACATGAGAAATCACTTCCATAATGGTCTGCTGCCCCTGTCCTAAATGTTTAGATTAGGGCTACAAATATCCCCCAAAGGCTCAGTTTTTGATTAACTTCAAAGGTAGATGGCCTTTGGAAAAGCAGCAATGTCTTTAAGTGTGCATGAGGAAAATACAGGCTTTCCGGCTAGAGTAGTGATTGAAGTGTTTCTTTTAAAAATATAGGAATTTGACATTTTAATGGTTGAACTGGCTGGAGTAAAGTCACAAAGTAAATAATCCTGTAGACTGTATGGGATCTGGCTCAAACCTGAAAATGGTGAGTCAGGTTTGGGGAGTTAACGCGGTGCCTTGGATATTTACGGAATCACCTTCTTTTTTCCAGAACTCAACTCTTCTTCCCCCTGCCCCGCTGCAGCTTCCCTCTTTCCGCCCCATTTTCAGTTCTGCACAACTTCTCAGGCCACTCACCAGAAACCCACCGCGTTCCTCCAAGGGATGCCCTGATGGTCCGACATAGAGGGCCGTGGTTGTGAGATAGTCTCCTCTGCGGGGTCGGGGAGAAGAAGAGGGCGTGACCCCCGCACTGCTCGCAGGTGCACGATGGCATCACGGGTGTTCTCCCGGGACAGACTCCGCTCCCGAGTCTGTTAGGGGGGTCTCGGGGCAGAGGCAGTCACTCCAGACACGGCAGGCGGGATACTCACCCTCGGAATCAGAAAGGCGCCGCTGCGCGCCCGCACGGCTTTCCATGACATCAAATTTAGGTCTCCAAAAGGTTCAAAGTCAGCGAGCGTTCAGATTGGTTTCGACGGCGTGGATGAGGGTCTGCGACTGGTGAGAAGGATCAACGTCCCCATTGCCCGTCCCGGCTCCGGCTTCTCTGCCGCACTCGCGCCGGGCAAGCCGCCAAGCTAACCCTGGGCTCCATCTCGCGCCCTCGCACGCCCCACCGTGCCCCACCCGTCGGATTCAGCCTCCGCCCCCCGTATAGCTGGGGACCCCGCAGCCTGTACCTTTAAGAACAGCTGAACGTTCCGTTCGGGGGGTGCAGCAGATTGGCGGATCACGTGACCGCACTGGCGCGTCCCCCATCACGTGCTCGGAGTTCCTCACAACTTCCGGGTCTTTTTTCCGTCTTTCCTGTAGGGTTTTTCAGTTTCGAGGAGTGGGACAGAGAGAGACCGGGAGAACCCTTGAGACGCTCATTTAATATTGGAGCGAGTAGGATTGTCAAGAAGAGCCACGACGTTAGATTAGCGGCGCCCAAGGTGGAGAGGGTATCTGCCAGCAATAGTCATGGCTGTACGAGGCTTCAGCTATTTTTGTGCTCTACCTTGCCAGAAACAAAGATGGCCACCCGCCGTCTCATTGCGAACGGGACTGTACCTGTCCGGGAACAAAGACGGCTTCACGTTATTTTTATTCCTGTTGCCCTTCGAGTTCTTTAGAAGCCGAAAATTAAAATAATGCCCATCTAATAGAATTTAATGAATCATCTATTGGCAGCATCCAAAACATTAACAGATCTTTTCTCCTAACCTATTCTAAAACCAAAGAATAGCACCAAAATATTAAACTACCCCTGATTTTATAACTGAGAAAATGGAGCTACAACAAAGGGAATTTACCTGTGACCCTACAACATCACACCTACAGGTGACCTTAGAGACCCTTTTAACTAGAAAAAAAAATAGGGCTCCAGGGCAGGGATGGCGGATGGGCAGTCTGCTGCAGGACTCCTGTCTGCATCAAGGGTACTTCGATCTGAACGTTTAAGAACCAAAGATTTTTATTCTATGATCTCAGCTAGTTCCTGTAACTGGAAATTAGGAAAGTGGGACTGGAAGAAGGTACTGGGGGAAGAGATGTGGATAAAGGTCACACCATATAGTCCCCAAAAGGAGTGGTTCTCTTACCTTCCTCTAGGTGGTAAAGCAGCATCCAGAGTTTTCATGAGTCCTTTCTCTGCTACTCTCTTCTGTAGGCATCTACTAACCAGCAGACACCTCTACCAAATCTTTCTCATCATTAAACCTTTAGACTGCTGTTTGAAACATGCCCCTTTTGATCTGCTTCCCGAATCAGTGGGCCAATGAAAAATGGGGTCCTACCACCCGTTCAGGGTTCTAGAAATTCAACAATGTATCATACATGCCCTCTACCCTCCAGGAACTCACAGAAAGGTGGGAGGTAGAAATTAAAAAACCACAATACAAAACTAAGCCAAGTTTGATTTTGCAAGAATGATCACAGAGGAGGGGATGGGCATTGAAGGCACCAATCGAGTCCCATCTTCCCCTTGAGGAATATTAATGACCCAGAAATAAGAAGCCAGAGCTCTCACCAGCCCCCTCTTCACTCCTTCTCTTTGTCCCCAGCAAAACAGGAACCACAAACCCCAGCTTCCTCTCATAGAGTGGCTGTGGCTTAGGGGGAGACGGAAATGGCCAAGGTATGAATACAAGACCTGAGTCATTTGAGCTGCAATCGCCACATGCCCCCTCCCCCACTGTCCATTCTGAGGTCTCCTGCTCCCTATTTGTTTCTCTTTGGTCCTATCCCTTGCGCTTAAGCTCCGACGTACACCTGTATGTACATCTGTGATGCCCACCCACTTTACTGTCTGGGCTGGTGTGGACATTACAGAGAGTGGGCAGGGCCTGGGTGGGTATGCGTCAGGGAGAGAGAGGGGAAGAGGAAGTGTCTTGGGTGTTGGGGAAGACTGGTTTGCTTGGTGAGTGGGGACGGTCATTGTCAGCTTTCTGGACACACAGAGACAGACAGGATGGATTTCGTCCGGCGACATCTCCTTGGGCTGCATCAGGCCTTCAGGGGAGCACTGGTGAGAGGGGCAAAGAGATGCCAGAGACTTTCTCTGCTCCCTGGGGCCTCACCTTCCCTGTTTCCTAAAGACTCACCTTCGCCCCTCCCTGGAAGCCTCTCCTTAGACTTGAATTCCTCCCCAGGATCTTGCAGACTCCTCCCCCAACCTTTTCTGGATCTCAATCCCCTACCTCCACAGACACATCCATACACCCATGACCTTTTCTTTTCCTTCCGCGGATCCTATTCTCTCTTCCCACACTCCAGAACACCTCTTATCCTGAGCTCCTCTGTAGAGAGGGCTGGATCACCCATCTCATTAAGATGCCTTTGTCCCCTTCCTCTCTTCTTCTAGGATTCCTTGAACACCTTTGTCTCCTACCTTATGGGAGATGAGGTCCCGACTGTGGAGAGGAGGGAGGCACAAGCGGCTGCAGAACTGGGGGAGGTGACTGCAGGAAGGCCAGAGAAGTCCGTTGAGGAGGAAGCCCAGGAGGCCCTGGAGGGCTTCGGAGGGAACCAAAGCAAAGAGGACAGAAGGCTAAAGGGGTTTGAAGAGGCTGGAAGATGCCAGGAAGAGAACTCAGCTACGAAACAGACCTGGGGGTGGGGAGAGGGCAGCGCCCATAGGTCGCAAACAGAGAGGCAGGACATTGAGACCTGGGAGGCAGCCAAGGTGTCCAGGTGTCCGAAGCCAGGTGCCCCCTTGGAGGCGGGGACGGAGTCTGAGGCAGTGTCTGGAGCTGATCAATATAGGAAGAGCCAAGCCCAGGAGCGTCAAAAGCCCGATGAACAGGAAGTGAATGGAGGAAAGACACTGAGAACCTGGGAACAGGAGGAAGAGGAGGAGGAGGAGGAGGAGGAGGAGGAGGAGGAAGAGGTCAGCGAAAGAGAGGCAGGGGTGACTGGAGAGGTGGAGTCAGAGCAGATCTGGCACAGGCAACCTGAGGGGAAATTCAGCACTGACAGGCAGAAGATAGCAGGGAGCATCGGAGAGACAGAGCAAGGTGTTGGGGAGGCAGTTACAGAACAGATCCAAGGGCTGGAGGCCACAGGGATTGGGAGGGAAGAAGAAGTGGTGGTTATAGTTAGAGGTGGTCAAAGCACAAAGGCACAGGGTACATGGGAGCCAGAGGCAGAATCTGAGAACTGCGAAACCTTGGGCAGACAGAAAACCTGGACAACCTCAGACAGAGAGGAGGCTGGGACAACCTCAAACAGGGAGGAAGCATGGATAATAGACAGAGAGGAGGCTGGGACAACTTCAGTCAGGGAGGAGGCTGGGCCAACCAC